>JAIPMN010004930.1:0-17742 GCA_020650975.1 Apostichopus californicus
GAAGCTTGAGTGCCGGTCGGTAGGATGCTGATTTACTCTGAGTGCCGGTCGGCAAGCACTAGTGGCGGTTACGCCCGACCGGCGCCGACCGGCGTGGCTACAACACTGAGTATGAGTACAAAGCCATACGTACAAATATACAGGTAAATGTACTCCAAAATTTTTTTTTTTCAATTTCAATTTTTGCATAGAATTCTCTCCCACCAATAGGCTTCTCCATTTAATGAATAAAGCTGATACGGATTTGTGTACTTTCTGCCGGTTAGAGGTTGAGTCAATCGGACATCTCTTTTGGGATTGCACGTTTACCTCTACATTTTATTTAGATGCAGAGCATAGCTTCTTAAATAAGCAATTTTGTGTTTTCAAAGCAAGATATTTTCTTCAGCTTTCAGTATGATCTACGGCCATCCTTACAATTGTTTGATCTTACATATGAAGTTCGACTTATCTTCTTGCAAATTGCATTCCAGTTTGCCTAATATTTATCATTTCTTTTACAAGTTTAAATTCGCTCATCTTGTTGAGTATTGCATCTTTTATAAGACTGATAGAATACCAAAGGGGCGCATCAATTACTTAGATTTGAAAGAGGCTTTTTCTGCGTGAGAGAATCTTTTTGATCCCACCTATCATTTAACCTAAAAATGTTGCTTTAAGACACCGGTCAGTTTCTCCATATATTTTCAAGACAATTTCGCTTGGTATATATTTATAAGTCCTATTTCAATTTATATTATCTAAAAACTTACCTGGATGGTTTGATCAATAAAAAAAATGGAAGAAATAAAAAAGAAAAAGGTAAAGGTACGCAAGTATGAGTACTGCTGGCTCAAGTTGTACATGTCTGGTATATATACACGCATGACTGATGTCAATTCATTTGAGAAGACCTTGACCTTGATGCAAGACTGTTAACCTTCACTTTTCACTTGATATGTGATCTGTTTGTAAATTGATGACATTTTTTTATGGACATAACAAACTTTTTCTGGAGTTATTTATTATTTGTTTTTGATTTGTATTTATGCATAATCCCCATCTCATATGAATTTAAGCTCTCCACAAATAACAGCTTTACATTTGTCAGGTGAGACTAAACATTTCATATTGTTCAACAATCCCAAACCAGGCTGGTGTTGGTATAAACCAGAGACAGTCATGATATACGTCTATTGTGGGATTTCGGTACGAAAAATTTAACCGATGTACCACAAAACAGTTGTGTTGTTTCGTTGTGTCCAAATCATATTTGAGTCAATACTCCAATATATATATATATCTGCAAACTAAGAGGATTTAGAACCGAATATAAAACACTGAGACAAAATAAGTGAGATATGCTGCAAAGGTTTTTTTTTCCATTTTACTGAAAAGTTTAATTCTGATCTTCATAATAATCAGCTTGAATGGAGGCACATTAATTACACTTCCAATATACACATTTTGTAATGATAGAAAAATGGTGAAATTCACATGCCAATAACATTAAGAAAAAAGTAAAATAATTGAAAGGATCGTGTGGCACTAATTCCAACTGTTGCAGATTTTACAATACATATTTGAGTGAAAAAAAATGATTACATAACTAGTAATTTTTTTCAAGAAATATTAGTGTAATTGTTTGTGATCATACTATTATATTTCAGCTGTAATGTCAGCCAAAAAAATGTGTCCATATGTTTTTTTGTGTGTGTCTATTTTGCTTATATATCAGTATATATTATCAGTTTGGGCTCCAAATGTTGGCATGCTATTATTATTACTTTTTATTATTGTCATCTTTAAAGAGGGTAGTCCTGCTCAGTGCAGAAGCACTGCTTTCCAGAGGAGCCTATTGGCTAAAGGTGAGGGCCAGAGCGAGGTGAAAGGCATCTTGATCAAATGACTGAGGCATAGTTTGGCCGCACTGGTGGGCAGGGGGTTGGGGGGGGGGAAGGTTAAGATAATTCTTCCAATACCCCTCTCCCAAACTTTGAATTCTCAGTTTATGTTAAATTAAGATGCACACAGAAAACATAGCAAGTCTTCGGAGAAACTCACCAATGTTCAGCAACATTGATTAAGATCTGATGAGGATCAACTGACAAGTCATTCCCTTAAAACTTTTGCCTGACCATTATTCGAATCGAATAATTGACTTGTGAAACAACAAGTATTTACCATGAGATTTAAACATGAAAGCCTCTTGAGGAAACAATACTTTCACAATGTAATTTTTGCCTTCCTTCGCCATGGATCATTGAAATTCAGTAAACCAAAAATATTATAACTTAAAGTCTTAAAAACCGAATGCTGACATTCAATTGTTTATTCAGCACTTTTTATCTATGGGTAACGAAATCCTAATCCTATCATCGCAGCCAATGGGGGATAGTGAAAAAAAAACCAGCATCTTTAATTATCCAAGACTGTACAATCAGAATGTTGGCAATTTCCGGTGTCTTATCAGCTTGGTTTGTGTGATATGATATGGCTTCACCAGCTCAAATTTTCCCGAGCCTAGCTCGAGATACCACAAACGTTAGTGTACACCCTTAGACCATTATCAGAACCCTTATCTGGTTTTCATTAAGTTCTGGTATGCAGTACAATTTACATTTTTACTGAGTTTGTTCCAATGATATTTGACTTTTTATCATTTACTGACTGATCTAGTGGGTACCCCTATGACCCTTTGCACCAGTTTCAAAACATGTATACTTTTCAAACCTGTATTTTTAATTTCATGATGTGAAAAGTGAACAGAAAGCAAAGTTTGCTTTGCTTCATCATTCAAACAGCAAACAGTAAATAAATAAAAAGAAGATTAACAAATATAAATATTAAATTAATCCATATAAATAAAAAGTTCTGATGCATTGATTATTTATAAATTGATGGCAAGAATATTTTCGATATACATATATATATTTATATATATATGTATGTATATATATTTATATATATATATATATATGGCAACCAAAAAAATTATTAAAATGAAATTGAAAAGTCCTGTTTAAAACCAATTAACTCAAAAAGCTTTACACAAATACTTCAGCAATGGTAGCAGGGTTGGTAGGGACACGTTCCGTTCTTCCCTCATTTTGTGCAAAACCTATATTTCATAAAGGGACACATTTTTAATATTTCATATAAGTGCCTCATTTCATGTAGGTTCACCTTTTAGTAATAAAAAGTACCCAATTTACTAAACTAAAATGTGCCATTTTGTACCTAAGATCAAAGTCAAATGTCCCACTGCCCCTCAGTGTGCCCCTCCATGTTGAACGTTCTTCCACTGCCCCCTACAAGAAGTTAAGCATTTGATTTACAAAATGCCAGCAAAAGGACAGAACTTAAAAGCAGTTTGGTTGTTACATAATGAATGAATGAGTTAATTTAAACATAATAACATTATTCTTGTCTCCAGTATAATATACATTGCTTGTTGTGTTTTATCAATGTGCTGTGCAATTCATTTAAAGTGAAAATACTGATCAATGATTTCACAATTTTGTGCTTAAGTATTTTTTAATATTTTAAGTTTTTCTTTCTTTAAGAAGGCTTGATTAAAATGTCATTATTTTACAGATATGTGAAACTGATTCATTAGTTTCTAACTGGTATACTAACTTTACAAAAAAACTCAATGAAATAATTCAATTACTGTTTTTTGTAAATTTCAAGATACTTTTGATGTTTGCAACTTAGCACTCACGTGAGTGACCATTTCTAGAGAATATTTTGGCAATATGGTAGCCTTCTCAAGATGGGATAGCTTGACCTGCAAGTGTTTAAGTAATAAAACATCCATAGGCATTGTACATCAGAAAAGTGTTTAAGTAATAACACATTTATAAGCATCTTACATCAGACAAAAACTAAGGGATGCACTTCATGAAAAAGATCCGTTCGGTGATTCCAATCAGGTTCACGATATGAATTTGTAAGTGAAACTAACAAGACACTCATTTATATCTGCAGTGTTATAAGATTTCATAAATGTGAGTCGCTTATATCATTGACCATATGACAGACGTGCCAATAACCCTCCTCCCCCCCTACCCCTCCCCAGGTGTTAGGGGAAAAAATAGATTTGTGCCCAAAACAGACCATTCTAAAGTCTGATAAAACCCCTCCTTTCAACATTTTAACAAGTAATATGTGTTCAGCATTGTATTTCTTGTCAACTATCTTTGACTTTTACTAACTGCAAGTGACTATTTTCTGGGAATTGATGTGACCATATTTAACCGTTTGTTGCATATGAGATTTGGAGATCCCACTCTGCATGAGATGATACATTTCGTAAAACCATGAGTGTTGCCAGATATGGTATGATGCCTGATATCTTGGTATTTGCCATGTCAGACAATTTTAATCCACTCATCCAAACATTTTGAAAGCAATATAAAGGACATAAAAAAGGCCTCTTTGTATCTTTCCTAGGTATGAGACTGTGGTAGGCTAGATTAATGTTACACATACTAGGTTTGTCCTTGCAGTCCTGTCCCCAAACTATCACATGGCATTCATATGGAAACCATATTACATGCACATGACATGCATACGGCATGTAAATAACATGTAAATGACATGCACATAGACAAAAGATGGATTCCTGGAAAATGTTTCCTGGGTTTTTTTTTGTGCCAAGTGGTTGTAATAGAATTATAAAATACTTGTCTTTAAAATGTAATATTTCTATCGTCATGATATATTTAACAAACGTCAAGGGTACGACTTCCGATGCGTGAGAACAACGATCAACGTTTGTCACCACGCAACTCACTACAACACTAAAAGGCTTCTCTGTGGTGATTCAAAGATGAACCTATTCGATGGGCAACGTAACATCAAAGAGACTGACTTTCGATGGTCATACACACTTGATATATCGTCAATGAAGCCAATGAGACCAGACAATACACAAACCAAGATGTGATGGTATTACTCTGCCCTAATCATCATTTCATCTCTGTCATCTAGTTGGGTGAGAACTCCACCTGTATGTCTGTTCATCTTTCTTGAACCTTTCCTCGGATTCCATTTTTCCAAAGTTTACTCGATGATCAGCTGCTGCTGACTAAGAGCCGTTCAGAGTTTTGTGTCCAGATTAGCCTTGACTGGTGAAGGAGCCTGAAATTCTAACCTGGGTTCGACGGGTTTCTTCGGTGGTCTTCTGCGGCTGCTGAATTTCCTCCTAGGAGGCATGGGAGATGGAGTCTTAGGTCCACCAGATGGTCTGATGATAAAACTGGAAGAAACAATGGATAGGAATATTCAACTGCCAAAAATGAAATAAGTTTAGACCATGAGAGTATAAGAACTGTAAAAAAGCAAAATTATCAGATTTTGTTATAAACTTCTCAATATCCCTATAAAGACTTAGTTTACATGTATGCAGTACAGGTTGGTAAAATATCCCCACATTGTTTTTTGTTATAATTGTCTGTCCGTCTTTCTGTCTGTCTATTTATCTATCTTAAATGTGTTCTTAATCTGTCTTCAATTCAGTTTATAGCCTCTTAAGAAGATCCTCCTGAATCAAAAACATCAGGCCCTCTATTAAACTTTTACATTTTTACCTACACAGACTTTTGCCCTAGATAAGTAGTTTTTCTTTTCTCTTATGTCTTTTTAAAAGAAAATGCACTAAATATTTAACTTTGTGTGCCAAAGATGAACCATCCCTGATGTTGTCATCAGTGGCGGAGCGTCAATACAGTCAGGGGGGGGGGGATGGGGGGCGGAGGCCCCCCTGACGGACTCAAATGGACAGCTGGCGCCCTTTTCAGCTTTTAACCACTTTTTACTTATTCGCGATTATTGACTTTTTTACTGCGCTCTTATCTACCTATTGACATTTGTCACATTATCTGCAAATTAGCAAGGCCCGGAAAGGGTAATTTCTGGTGATCTAGGGAGTATCTTTACTCAAAATATTTTTGTACGCTCCGCGCCAACCTCTGGTGGCGCTCCGCTTAGATAGTGTCAAAAGCGCCCCTACAGACCATTCTCGCCCCCCCTGACCAATACCCCTAGCTCTGCCACCGGTTGTCATAAAGATATTAAATTCATTAACACTGCAAAAACAACAGCAAAATTGAGGTGAAAATGCTTACACGACATCTTCCACTCTAAGTTCCAGAGAACTGCTGGGATTGATGAGCACATACGAGACCTCCCTGTTTCTTTTCCCGCTTCCTTCATTGTCTGTGGAGAGAAACAGATCCAAGTGATGGTGAAAACTAGGGTCATACATTTCATGCAGTCAGTATTAAAAAGTGTGTAAATGACATCAGGGAAAGAAAAGACCCTGAAGAACATTCAATTTTGATATACTGATACATTTATGAAAAGGGGAATGGATACACTTTAAAGGGTGTGAAGACTCGCTCACAAAGAAACGTC
This sequence comes from Apostichopus californicus, assembly GCA_020650975.1. Classification (NCBI taxonomy): domain Eukaryota; kingdom Metazoa; phylum Echinodermata; class Holothuroidea; order Aspidochirotida; family Stichopodidae; genus Apostichopus; species Apostichopus californicus. The sequence goes on from JAIPMN010004930.1 coordinate 6,400, forward strand.
TCATGCCGGTAATCTGACCTAGTTTGGAATGAGGTGTAACAGAAGTGTTAGACACCATAATCGATCCCAGAAAATACACACACAGCTTGCTACCGTCGTTAATTAGACACTAGTGTACAGTCAATACATGTGCTACGGTCAATACCCACAACACAGTGTACATAGCAGCGTCGACATCTCAGGTCTAGATGAAAGATAACTGATCATTTTGTAGCGACAAGAAGAAAACGTCATTTGCAAGCAACGGAAAGTTAACTTTTTCAGAGCGTGGCATGCGGTTTGGGGCGAGTCTTCAATGCCTTTAATAAAGCAATCATTCTCAAACATGCAAGAAACTATTAATTCACACAGGAAATGATATATACCTTTAGCTCAATTTAAATTGAAAATATAAAAAAGTTATGTCATGAAACCTGCTTGTTGCAACTGAAGAAGAATTTTGGCAGACCTATACCTATCATTTCCACCATGATTCCATTCTTATTGCAATGTGCCAAGGTTTGTACCTCCATACTTACACCACCAATCCACAGCTAATCTTACAGTCATAGTGGAAATCAGCATATCCCGCATACATACATATCTTATATATTGTAAACGCCATGTCTGCGTAGTTGTTTGGGTAAACGGATGGCGCTAGTGCAGAATGCTTGCAGTGGATTGACTACCATTTGGATGTGGATGTATTCAATTCAAATTTTATTTTCTGACACCAAAGTCAATACAGTTGTCTGGTATACAAACTAAAGATAAGTATATTTGATGGACAAAAGCAAATAAAAAACAAAAATTGTTAATCAACCTTGTAACAAGAAGGAAAAGCAGAAATTTACAATAATTGAGAAACTTACAACAAACCTTTTAAGTAGTTTTTGAGTATTTGTCTACACGTTATGCATGCCTAACGGGAGCATTTATGTTTCAATGTTGCAATAGTTACACATTGAGCATAGGCAGTTCGGCATTCAAATTTTTGAGTGCCACCAAGCAATGCTCCATTTTTGCTTCACATTATTGCCCCTTTAACACAAGTATAAGTTTGATGCCAAGTTACACAATTAAGAAAAGTGATGCTGTGTGAAAGATTTATCCGCAAAACCCAGTTAAAAACGAAATTATGATAGGCGATGAAGGTATAAGTTTTGCTAATGTTGTCTTTTCCATAACCATCCAAGGAGATTTTTTGTAGAAGAGATATTGAAGAAACCATAGATATACAATATATATATAGAGAGAGAGAGAAGTATTGTATGTAGTTGCATGCACCTGAAAGAGGTCAACATTGATAAACACTTTAGAAAGAAGAAGGCATCAAAAGCATACAAGTCAACCGATATGATATTGACCGTCACCGAGGGATAAAATAAAATATGGTTTATATTGACCATCACCAAGGGATGAAAATATATGTAGCGTGGGCCGTCACCAAGGGATAATCTGGGGTTACATCTTCTAAATTAAGACACATGGGGAGATAAACATGGGGAGGGGAGGGGAACTTGCATAAATAAAGGGGAAAAATGGATGCAGGGAGATATTTAAATATCCTCTATATTCATCTATCTATCAAGGCAGGCCGTAAGGGAACAATTTTGGTACCTGAGGCTTCCCCATGTTTCGACGAACCCTTGTACTTTGAAAATCCATACAACTCCTCTGCAGACGTTAAAAAGAGAAATGGGGGGCAAGGTGTGGTGGAGGAAGATGATGATAATGAGGTGAATGGTGTATATATATATCCAGCATCGTAGAGTGAATATTTCAACACTGAGCATATCCTTATAGAATATATATGTGCATGTTGAACGCTGCCAATTAATGCACTGAGGGCTGTTATGTAATCGGTAATGTTCCTATCAAGAACTAGAAATGTTAAACTCTGAAATAGTCCAAAAAACGGAGTCTTAAAATTGTTAAATTAATTGTAATGTAATCTGCTTGATGGCTGAATATTCGTTATCAACCACTTGTTGGATTTGTGTCACAAGAAAATAAAATTTGAATTTTTAGGGGTGATTTACATTTTTAATTAAACAGGAGAATGGATGGGCCTGCAGTACATGTAATATACATGTCACTGTTTTCATGTTGTGTTTGAGGGGAGGGGAGGGGAGAGTGGGGTGCCCACATACTCAGTAAGACACCAATTAGGTTCCCTTACCTAGCCTAGTCGGGTTAATTCCCTCAGTACTGGTGATGTCATACCTACCCATGTTGTACAAACGGTATTATAATGACTGCATGGATGTACATTGTGTACATATGGTGCAGTAATTTATTACACTGTTAACTAAGTGTATTATATTGATGTGGATCTATGCAGTTCAATATGTTAGTTAACGACCCTATGTAGTTAGATAGATTTCATATGGCTAGTATATGGAGATCTATGCAACTCACTAGGTGTGCACTCACAAAGAGTTATTATTTTTATGGATCTAAGCAGATTACTATCAGGTCTTCAGCCCTCCACTATCTATGAGTGCAGTTTTTAATTGCCTCATGCAGAAATATATGAAAACTAACCAATTCTAGTCTCACTAAACATACTTCAAAATATTTCAAAACAATTTTGACCAGGAAATTAACTTGCCTAAACACACAAGTATCTATCTTTAAACTGTGATTGAAATTTTGAGCTTCATCATTAACATGCATGTGCAGTGTGCCAAAAGAAAGTAAACCTGTGATGATCTATCTACACACTAAATGGTAAACAGATGCTAGAAGTAAGGAAGTTTGGAGAAGAAAATCTATGGAATGTGTGCATGATTGTGAAACTACTATGTGAGTAAAGTGTGCAGGCCATGCATAGCAATCTTCAGAGCCTGAACTCTGTGTGGCAGATAGATAAATTCTAAGGTCGATCAAGTTTTGCCATGGAATGCGGCAATTCATATGACTATATCTTCTTGGTCTGGCTAAAATTTTAACAACACCTACATATACACTATTCATGATGATAAATGAATTTTTTTATCAAAGAAGACTTTAGGCTGAAACATTTTAGTCTTGATATGTCGCAGTCTAAGAGAGAAAATAATAATTAGAGTGCCACTATTTAAATGTTTCTAATAAACTGACGACCAGGTTTCAATTTATTCACTTTTAATGTATGGAATGCTTCTTTAAGGCTAACTATATACATAATCTAGGCATCTCCCTGCACAGCCTTAATGTTAATCCATTGGGTTTTGTGTCGCTACTGACCTAATGACCTGTGTGTTAGACTAAGTAGTCCAGTCACTTTAGTTGATGAGACTCTGTCAAGTTTACAGGGTCATTTCCCCACCTCCCAACCTTTCCCCTCCAAACTGTCAAGAACATATTGAAAATATGTTTAACCTTTGTGACTCAAGTCATCTTATAATGCTTCAATAGCTTCTCATAAACAAATGTGCATGATGTCATTGGATCACATGGGTGGGGGATCCCAATGTGGTGGGGGGCAGATTCTGGTGTGGTGGGGGCAGATTCTGGTAAATGGTAATAAGTAACTCTTGCTCCACAGACTGCAGGCTTCAGTCACAATATGCAATAAAAGCTTTCACATACCCCCTAGCATTATGGTATCCCATAGTGATGAATCAGGCAGAAAGTATTGAGATATGAATGAAATTCTGAACTACATTATAAGCTAGTTGATTTAGGATGATAAAACAAACTTACTGTGGGTAGTCCAGTTGAAATTATAGCAGTTTTTACATCAATTTTGGGGTAATAATGAACAGAATTTTGATATTATTACTATACAATCCCAAATATATATATATGCAGACTTTTTAGCTGGAATAGTCATGTACCAATCCAATTAAGTCAAAGAGAAGGAAGTTAATAATTTTCATGAACTATTTCTTTCTTTTTTTGTATGTGTTTAATTTAATGTATAAGAAAGGTTCTAGGTGACAAAGTTTCTATGATCTAACATATTCATGAATTTATATTTGTGTATATTTTGTTTTCAATAATAACTTGTAGGTTTGGTAAGAAAAAAATGGCCAAAAATTCGGAAACTGGAAAGTTACTCAAAGAGAACTACCAGTGAGTGTCGGTTACTAAGTTAAGAAAAATCTCCTCTTCATAGAATTTATATAAATTAGTATAAAACTCTTTCAGACACTGGTTCCCATATAAAAACCACCGCCTGGATTAAGAGTTTTGCAGCTTATTAGATACACATTAACATGAAACAAAACATTGTTTAGTCAGGAAGTGTTTAAGTTTGACAGTCTGGTTAAGTTTGTTAGTCTGGGGATAAAATAATGTTTCAATTAGGACTTGATTTACAACTTATATTTACCATCCTTTTGTACATGTTTCATGATTAGCTGATCAGTGAAGTACAATTAATGCAACAGCTTAGAGATTCCTTTATGACACAACCTTTCAGCAGCTGTGATTTTACAGTACAGGCCTTGTCCAAATGTATAAGTTCTTAAGAATTACAAGGTATTATTCGTGTATAACATATATTCGTGTATGGCATAACTGTAAAATGACATAGCACCTCCACATCACCCTCTCCCCCTCCACACATTCCTAAAGTTCCCTCTTCGCCAGTTCTCGGCATGGTGCAAATTTATGTGGTTTTTTTCAGGGATAAAGACATATGCTATTTGGTTAAGTTTCAACAAATCGAATACTAAAAACAGACAGTCGGGTCTTTAGTTACAATTTTTTGACAATATCACACAATGCCATGTAAGATTGTGATTACATATCTGTTCGTGCAAGCGGCTGAATTGATCTCAATTCTAAATTATTCTAAAGCAAATGACATTTAATCTGCTCTTGGTTTTTTATTGAAATTTCGCTGCGTATTGCACGCTGTGCAATATCTCCAGCATGCAAATTAAATTGACTGGCAACAGCAAATGTGCACTAATTTGGCACCAGCAAATGGGCACTAATTCAATCGACTGGTACCAGCATATGGCCACTAATTTAATTGACTGGCAACAGCAAATGGGCACTAAATTTTGCATACCATATTCCTCTTCCGGTAGGTCGAGTTTCTTCATCTTTGCTCTGATGATGCTTGCAATCTCTTTCTTCTCCTCTGGACTCCCACAAGAAGAATTTTCCTCAAAGTCCATTGATACTGAGCACTGCCATGGAAACAAATAACAGAGAATTAACCATCACCCTACCCTCTCTTGGAAAATTCGTCCTTTCTCTTTGCGTTTCTATTCCATATCAATTCCTTTTTACATTGTTACCATAGCAACAGCAATCCACAAAGCTCCAACCATTGTGCTTGGACCTATAGTGTCATGCTTATTGACTTATTATTAAGTAATCATGAATTTCTGAAAGAATTGATGATGAAGACTGCATTAATTATGGTTCAAATGGATGAACTATTGATAGCATTGATAGTATTGATCTTAATGCTTCAGAAAACTAAGTCACAAACTTCAACTTCATTTCCATATTTTTCTCTTTATTTTAGTACAATGTACTTTATGTTGACATATGGCATCAGACTTACTTTGTAAATATCATTGTTACCTAGAGAAATTTATTTGACACATACCAATGGGTTAATTTTATTTTGTAAGATAGACTAATTTGTAAAGCTTTAATTTAATGAACTATCTGTTAACACATTAAAGCAGCTTACTGCAACCATATGATATTGTCTTGTTCATTGAACATGTATGTAACTAAAGCTTTATTAACATGTAAAATACATGGCTGCTTTAAATGAAAATGATATTATTCTAAATCTGTTACAAACATATAGGTCGACAGGTAAACTTTGCTTTTGTGAATGATTTTTTGTTTGGGTTTTGTATTGTACATTAATAACCGGTGCTGTGGCCTAGTGGATAAAGGCAGTGGCATTTGAAGCAATGAGGCTTAGCAATCGGGAGGTTCCAGGTTCGATACCCGGTCGGGTCATAGTAAGGTGGGTTTTTCATCCAAGAGTAATCTAAGGTTTTACCATCTAAAAATGACTTTCTAATTTGAAAAGGTTCCAAATTTGAGTTAAAATGGAAATTTTAAAATTGGAAGCCACCCGACATGTAAGTTGTAATTCATAAAGCCGTCGCGGGTTTGCCACACATGTGTGGTCGCTTAAGCGTCGTAAAAATAACTGATTATTATTATTAACAGGGCCCTATCAATATTACAGAGATGTGCTGGCATAATTTGATGATACAATATACTCTACATTACCTCTGATTTATTATCTGTTGGTAATTCTGTCCTATAGATACCAATAGGAATCTCATGAGTTGTTGAACAAAGCTTCTGGTAAAGTCTTCCATACGTCCGTATCCAGATATCCTCACTGGTGATTCTCAACTGTCAATGATGAAAATTATCCCCAAGTGTCATGAATGCAAGGTACCACACGGTAAGTTACAACACATATGAAATTAAAGGTGACAAAACACTGCATTATGAACAGTTCTACACATCATGTTGAAATTTCTGTCAAAAATAGACGGAAAGTGGTGTGCTATTGGCGGAGAGAGACCATTTTATGTCCGGGGGGTTGGTGGGGTGGGGGAGGGTTGTTGGAGTGGAGAGGGAGGGGGTGGTTATGACAGCTTAGTCTCATAAAATACCAGCCTTCCATGTCACACTACATCTCACACAATGCATCATGTAGCCAGATGTCCTTCACAGTGTAGCCTACACATCGTGTAATCAGACCTATTATATTATGCATCATATACAGAGATACTCTACTCACGAGATGTATGCCATATTTTAATACAGATACAATAGGCTGTTATCGTTATCAATGCGAGAGATATTTATCTACTAACCTCACATAAGTAACCTGAATCCTGGGCTTGATCAAGTCCGAGCAGTTGCCTAGAGAAGTTGATCATGTACTTCTTAACGAACGATTGATAGAGTAACGTATCCAACATGCTCGCACTGAAGACATTACCAGCGGCGAACGGCAAGCGGAACATGTAGGCTATTTGGGATCCTTTCTCCTTTTCCTCCTGTACAAATTGAATAATTATGATTCTATTTAAAACTATTATAAACAAAATGACACATTTAGGAGTGTTAGCTCAGTGGTTAACGCCGGTGCCTTTCAATCATAAGGTCCCCGGTTCGAGTCACTCCAAGATTAATGTATGTCGTCCAGTTACAGAGTTGTTGACAATTGAAAATTCATAATCATGGACGTTAAATTGAATGTAAGAACTGACTTCTGTCAGCTTGGGGCTTTGATAAGCCAATGAGGCTTCTTCACGAGTTCCTGCTTGAAGGAGGATCTAAAATACATACATAAATACATACATACATTTGTAGAAATTATATGACCTAACATTGTCATAGCTAGGTATATTCTGATAGGAAAATGTATTCACGCCTTATAACAATGAAGATTGGATACCAGAGGGCTTTTTCAAGGCGCAAAATAACTTTTGAACGATATATTCTACGGACAAAGTGTCGAATAGGGCACAGAGAATTAAACTGGAAACACATATAAAGGGTAATTTAGGAACACATTTTCTTCCATCACTTCAGGGATATGGTACATTGGTCTGCATAATTTCTCACCGAAATTCATGTTCTTTCGTACTAAACTTGAACCTCGATGGATCACAATTTTTATATCTAGAATGATGTACTACTTACTTTGGTTTTCAGAGCCATTTTGTGTGCATATGAATCTTTTGCTCTGAACTGCATGAACCTCATGTTAGATGGATGGGTCAACTCTGTTATGATGCTCACATGTGGGAACAATCTGGAATGTAGAGAAAACTCAAGATATTCGATCTCAGCTGCTGTGGATGCTACAAAATCTGGCTTTTTTTTCTTTACTGCATCAATGAGTACTATTTCAACTTTCTCACATTTTTCCAGCCACTTTGCAGGTTGTAGGATCCCCTGGGATTGTCTGTTACACACTATAAAGCGACTTCAAGGTAGTCAGTATAGGCCCCGAATTAAAGCACGCTATAATTGATAGAGGTTTTCAAAAAGTACTTTCCTGGAGGTCTTTACTCTCCAAATTGTTCTCAGACATTGTTAAAGGAAGACACAAGATTACTGAATGTCCTAGGAGGAAAATTTCTTGGAAGGTTATAATAAAAACAGTTTAAGAATTTTGACCAAAGGTGACCATATTTGAATATCTAGCATATTTGGGGCCAATACAGCATACTGATAATGCTTGAGTGGTGCTGATCCAAACCTTTAGCCGGCTAAAAATCCCTGAAATCAACAACAGTTATAATTACTCTGGAAGTTTTCAACCACATTAATGATGGAAAAGAACTTCACATATATAAATATATTTAATTGTTGGAGACCGACTATACTGCTGAAACTTCTGGATTAGTATTACCAAGCCCCCCCCCCCCCACCTGACACTGGAGGGGGAGGATTAATTTTTATAGCTATCTATTTTCACTTGGTTCTGGTGCTGCCATAGGCAGAAATTGAAATAGACATGAACATTGGTATGATTTCTAACAACCAATATCAAATCTGTGTTGGGTTCCCTGTGCTGGGTTTCTTTATAATGAATCATACAGCTAAATGAAAACAAGAAACCAATTTGTACAAACATGAAATAATATGATTGTTTTTAGTCTAATAACATTAATGTATATGTATGTCTCTTTCCACCCAGTTGCGACAATTTTTTCTTTACTGTACTGTCATGTCCCGCTTCAGAGCACTCGTAGTGTAAGTATGAGCAGTATGAATATCATGTTTCTATCAGATCAAGGTTAGGAACTGTTTGTACTGACAATACCAGTGCTTTTAAACATGATATTTGAGGACAGTTTAGAGAGGTATTAGCATTAGAAAACTATCCCAACTAGCTGCTATTTCTCTCACTTGAATAGTGTTTGCACGGCAACAATCTGGTTGGCGTCAGCCATATATTCTTCCTCGGCTAGCTTGGAACTCTCTTTGTCCACGACGACCACGGTATCTGATTGCAGGATACCAGCCCGCAACATGTGATCGAGGCTGTCAGGAGGGAGGAGAGGAAGAAATATGAAATCTCAAGGATGGTGAAGTTTGATCAGTAGGGTAGGAGCCGGGGGGGCACTGGGGGCACGTGGCCCCTCCCCCCACTTTTTTTCCAAAATAGCAAATGTGCCCTACTAGCAAATAAAATTTGCCCCTTTGATGAAGAATTGTCTTTTGGATATCTTAAGCCTTTGTTAATTTTAATATTTTATTTTAATTATTCACATGCACCATAATAGTATTGATAGCATACTAACACATCATATATATTTAAGTGATATGGCCAGTGTGTATCGGTTTATAGCATAACAAGTGGTAGTTGTGGAATGAGAAAGTGCCCCTCTGATGTTGTGCCCCCCCTCCCCTACTTTGTGGAAGCTTCCTAGCCCCCTGAGTGTACCCATTGTAGCAATAGGTAATTAAAATGTGTGAGGAAATAAAATCAAAGTAAAACTTAGAGCAGTCATGTTGATTTAACTTTTCTTCTCCACTGCACTAGACACATTCAACAAACTACAAGAGGACTGGGGTGAGCAACGAGACCTTCATATTAAAATTCCAAATTTAATACATCTGTATTGTATGTATATTAGATTCTCCTGCAAGTAGGAACTCGCGAAGAAGCCTCATTGGCTTATCAAAGCCACAAACTGACCAAAGTCAGTCTCTTAGATTCATAGTTAATGTACATGATTATGAATTGTCAATTGTCAACAACTCTGTAACTGGACGACATACATTAATCTTGGAGTGACTCGAACTCGGGACCTTATGATTGAAAGGCAACGGCGTTAACCACTGAGCTAACACTCCTTAATTGTATTGATTGCTAAAAATCCTGTATTGATTGCTAAAAATGCTAAACTACAGTACCTTTGGTTGGATTTGCTGGACATAAATTAAGATCTAAAACTTTTTTTCACATGACTTACTTTTCAATAGATCCCATCATATAGTAGACCATCGGAAAGCAAGCCATGCTCTCCAGAAAACATGTGTCAGGCCTGTTGAAGGAAGTCAGAGGAATGAAAAAACTTTAAAAGGGAAGAAACTTTTAATACCAATTAAAAATTTGCAAGTACACGATTGAACATAACTACATGCAAGGCACCCTATATTTAAACTATTTCCTGCACAAGAAGTTAAATCAGTTAGAGGTTCACCCACCCCCCCCCCCTTTTCCTACTAATTAAATTCTCCCTTGCAACATGTTTCTGTAACTAAACACTACCCATAATGAGAAAAGACGAAAGGAATTAATTCACAGAAGGGCAGTGTTTGTGTTTGATCCTGATAATAATCAATCATTTAAGGGTTAGTTTTTTATTTTTAACATGCTTGCCTCTTCTCAATGATGATGACAATAGGTTTGAGGCTGTGCTTTGGTCTCCAATGGGTGCGCAGCGGAACCACAAAGTCGACCATCGCGACGGAGGCGTACTCCGCAGCCAGGATGATGTTATTGTTAGGCCAGTTATACTCTGCAGCATGTCTCCAACTACTGTGTTCACAAGGCTGCGAGATAAAGAAAGAGCAGACAGGGTTGAAATTGAGGAAATCTGTTTTACCGTGAATATCATTTCTAAATTATGATAGAACTTGAGATAGAATAATTTTCTGTCCACTTTTTATTAATTTATGCTGTTTGCATTACAAGTAAAATACTTTCCATTCTTTTATTTTTTCATTCAGAGAGATCAACAGAATTTCTAATAAAAATGACACTCCTACCTTCATCCTCCTCCCCACCCCCCCCCCCTCCTCCCCCCTCTCTCTCCCTTTCACGACTGCCTCAACAAGTGTGAAATCTTGCTGCCATTCTGTCCATTAGGGGTAAAAAATCCTTATCTCACCATAACTGTTTGTTTGTGTGTTAGTTGCCCTTTTTCCATCTCCCTCCACCCCCACCCCCCCACCCTGTACTTTTCCTTTCCTCTCCAAAGAGAAGTAATCTTCTCAAATGTAGGCAAAATATTTAACCAATGCACCTAGTGGGATTCATTTCATTCTAACATTTCGGATCAAATATAATTATTGACTTTTAAAGCTAACTACATCCAGGGGTGTACCGCTCTATCATGGTATCAAGATGTCATGGTGTCATGTTATCATGGTCAGGGGCGTCGTGCGAAAATAAATTTTGGGGGGGCCCGTGAGCAGGTGATGACTATCTAAGCGGAGCGCCACCACGAGTTGGCGCGCAGCGTACAAGAAAATTTTTCGTCTGGCAGACCCCTCAGATTGCAGGAAACGGCACTTCCCGTGCAGTAAGCAACACCCCTAAAATTGATCAAAATTTCCGGCAATTTTTTATTTTGGGAAATATTCTCGAAGGAAGTGATCGCCATTTATTCCTCAGTTTACCAATTCCTC
>JAIPMN010004933.1:0-10402 GCA_020650975.1 Apostichopus californicus
GGGGGGTAAGTTGGGATAGTTCGGGAGGTAAAGTGGGTCATGTGCTAAAAAAAATTATACTGTGGTATTTTTCTCGTGACAGACAGCTTGTTGCAAACTGCAGAAATTTCAGTACTTTTCGGACAGACAAGACATGGGCTGACCAGATGACGCCTGTGGGTCTAATCTGTTTTGCATATAAGAATCTGGGCAGAACTTGTTAGAATTATTAAATGGTCGAAGGTGAATCTTCACAATGTACTTAAAATAAACATTGTACTAATATTTTAGTCCCTGTTTGTAAAGAAAGAAAAAATGTATTCCCATATTAGTAATGATAAGTAACTATGCTTCTTTAATTCTTAATAATATGCAATCGAAGATAAATGAAGTTCTAACCTACCCCCTCCTTCTCCCCCTCCCTCTACCGCTCAGGACACAATGTACCTCATTTCACCACTGATGATACAAAGAAAACATAATAAAACTGTGCCTTACCTTTCTTTTGATGGCTGGTTTTCCTTTTCATATCAGTAAACGTCTAGTCTCAAATCTCGATCGATAGATATTAAGCACCCTTGTCGTATCAGGGTATTATTATTGTTATTATTATAATAAATAATAATAATTCTTTATGATTCACGCAAGACAGAACTCGCTCGTCAGATCCACACACCAGTTCTTCCTACTACCAGCTTGTGAATTTTGCCTCCTCTCAGTAAATTGTCTCTCAAATTGATGTAGCCTTCCAAAACTTCAGCGAATTTCCGTGTAGTGGCGCTCTGTAGAAATTAAAACCAGAGAGATGGTCCCATGTATATAGGTACTTTCTGTGATGGATAAGCTTCTAAATGTAATAACTGGTGCTAAAACAAATTCATTTCGAAATCACTTTATACTTTTTGAAGTTAGATAAAGAAACTATTACAAGAGAAGGTCAAACTTGACTTAATTTAGGGCTGGCAGAGGTGTCAATACATAAACAACACGAAACACTGAAATATAGAAGACAAGTGTATTGTCTATACAGCGACAGTTTCGTATTAGCGCCTTAATAACCTCTTCGAAGCTGTCCGGTGACATAGAAGGCAAAGGTTGGGGGAGGCGAGTGGAGGGCGGGGGAGGGGTGGAGTGTCCAAATTAATATTGGGGGAGGCGAGTGGAGGGCGGGGGGGGGGGGGGAGTGTCCGAATTAATTGAACTCAATATTAAACGGTGTGTGTGTATGTGTAGGTGTGTGAACATGAGTTGATTTCTTTTTTGTTTGAACACCTTTATTGAGCTCAAAAAGAATCTTAGATGAGTTGGTAAGCATGCACGGCGGTCCCTTACATAAACAATAACATCGAATCTATAAAACAATAAACAATAAACAACAACAAACAGAAAGAACAAGATAAGAACTTGACCACTTGCAGAAGCTCTTCAATTTTTGGCAGAATATAAAACTAAATACTTCAACCAATATACGTAGGGAAAACTCAATGTTGATTATATGGAATAATGCCCAGGACATACGTTTAATTTTGCTTCAAGTATCCATATGTATCCAGCACTGTAATATACGAGTTAGAAACATGCAGCACATACATTTCTGTATAGATACACGGTATTTATATGCTGCAAAGTAATAGAAGCGTTATATAAACAGCATATGGAATACTTTATCTGTTTAGATACACGACATCTCGCAAATTCTATAAATTGACCAAGCTTGGGGTGAGCGAATGTTTAAACCATTTTTCACAATGTACCTAATATTAACATCAAATATGTCATGTAAATACCTAACACTAAGTCTGTTTACTTATGCACATACGACACAAAGTCAAGGCATGAGGTATTATAGAATATAAAGATGGAATATATAAATAGATCCTTCCTGTTTCAACACAAATAAATTTCATATGCACCATCTTTCTATGAATGTATGCGAACATTGCGTATTAAAGGCAATGCCGTCATATCGAATATATAATATATACGCATACGGGCCCATAGCCAGGCGGGGTGCGACCGGTCGTGCCCCTCGTGCAGGCTACTGCCCCCCCCCCCCCCATCTGAGCCACAATCATGTATACAAACTTCACATGTTACAGGTCACGATTGTTGTGCCCCTTCTTAAATTGTTGGTGCCCTTTCTTATAGAGTTCATGCCCCTTCTAATACCGTTGGTGCCCCTTCTTATACTGTTGGTACCCCCTTCTTTTACTATTTGATCCCCTTATTATACTGTTGGTGCCCATTCTTTCACTGTGGCGCCCCTTTTTAATTGTTGGTGTCTTTTCTTATACTGTTGGTGCCCCTTCTTATACTGTTGGTGCCCCATTGAAATACTGTTGGTGCCCATTCTTTCACTGTTGGTGCCCCTTTTAATTGTTGGTGTCTTTGCTTATACTGTTGGTGCCCCTTGTTATACTGTTGGTGCCCATTCTTTCACTGTTGGTGCCCCTTGCCATACTGTTGGTGACCCTCCAACTCAGAATTCATGGCTACGGGCCTGTACGTAATAGAAAGCATGCTTTGGTTAAATAACTAACGACACTATACCGCTTTAACGTATTGTGTGCCTCGCAAACACTACAGAATGATAACAAGCTGTTTAAGCTCAAATTAACAAAAACTGTTTAACTTTATAGATGCGACAGTGGACTTATACGAAGCTCGAGTTATCATTATTCATAGATAAATGAATCAATGATATATATAGGCCATTATATGTGCTAATGAAGACCGATATAATGAGGAGGAGGTAGTTAGGGAGGGTGGGACGGATGTGGAAGGGGGGAAGGCGAAAGTTAGAGGAGGGTGCAGGATGGATGTGGGGGAGGGGTAGGCCGTAGTTAGGGAGGGAGGAATGGATGTAGAAGGGGGAGGGGGTAGGCGGTAGTTAGGGAGGGAGGAATCGATGTAGCAGGGGGTAGGCGGTAGTTAGGGAGGGCGGGATGGATGTGGAGGGAGGTTTAACAGCTTCATAACCCGATATTGTATTCCGACAACGATTTCCTTCAGAGTGAGGATGTAAACATAGTTATTCACTGAAGAGATATAGGCCTTCGTAACTGGTGAACATGAAACATTTTGTTCAAGAGAAAGTGCAGTGTTCGAAATGATAAGGAGAGATGGGGGGGGGGGGGGCGGTGGGTTGAATCTCGGTGTATTTATTTCACTCTGCTATGTAGCCAGACCAATGGTGAGCAGCATTTCCTTGGAGTCTATATTTATTTTTACATATGAGGTGCAAATATTTACAGGTTCGTTGAAAGATATTACGTAATTATTGTCGGTTAACTCGAATGATTTGAAACGCAATTCTTTCCAATGTAGGATGAGTTACTTAAGTTAGTTATATACACATTTTCCATAGCTATACCGCGGAAACAAGTGTAAGCTACTTCTGGAAACAAAATCCTAAACCTTATCTAAAAACTTCGGCAGGCCATATATTAGGAGATAGAAATAATCGAAACTTCGGCAGTCTATATCAGTAGGTAGAAATAAAATTTAAAAAAAATATTAAAAGAGGAACTTGGGTGGAGGTTTAACTATATATAATTACCCAATTGCGTGAGAAAATGTGCGTCAATAGAAAAATGAAAGCTCTGCACAAGTTCAATGAAATTCCTGTTGAGAACCAAGTGATCCAGGCAGAGCGCCTCTCCGACACCGACTATCCCTTCTGTATAGTTTATATCTACCACACATTTATACTTACCCATCTTCAAGCATTAGTGTTCCTTTTGACTTTCACCACCCTGTATAACACTGTTGACTGTCCCGTCTGCGTTTGCCATATATACAGCGTAGGCTAGGATATATATAGGCTACGTTGTTTCCAAAGTAAACAGGCGATAACAGGCTCCTAATAAACACACACTGTATTTACACATGGGAGGCCTCAAAGAATTACCGTACCGTACGGAGAATAAATTTGTAACGAAACAGATATTTAAGAGCCTCGTTATGCAGCTGTTAATGAGGGATTAGTTTTCAGTTTTATTTGTTGTAATGACAGTTGAACAAACCGCTAGACACGAGAAAAGCGCAAATTTGATTGATCACGTGACACTTGTATAAATTTACCCTTAAAGGGAATTCTCAACTGACTAATCTTATTCTAATTTGATTGGTATACAACTTCAATAGCTAATTAGTTATTTGTTTTGGGTTTTAGTTCAGTTTCTTTACTCTGTGTGTCTGCATATAGAAAGTTATGAAAGATTTGATAAAAGTATAAAAAACATTCCCCCACTCGAACTCTGTCCGCCCCCTCCCTCCTCCCCTCCCCCGATGAAAAAGTAACAAATAAATGCGTCCATGGCAACCGACTATCATGAAGATCAGTGCTAATCTTATACACGCAAAACTGTGCTACAGTATAGTACGAGGCTTCTTGCAAGTTTCATGCCGAGATTACATGCATCCAGTAATGCACATCAGGCTTACAATGCATGATAAAGCACATTCTAAGGATTATAACGGGATGTAGAATACTATTGGTAAGCGCCTTATCACGGCGAACCTTGTCCAACAAAAACACTTATGAGGATTCCCCCAAACCAAAAAGGGAATGAATGTTACTGGTATTTGGAACCCGAATGACTATATTTATTATTAGGCCCATAACGGTGGGCCGGGGGGGGGGGGTGGTGGATGGGGATTTGTAGCGTGTAATGAACAAGTTATACCCAAACTGCGCTGTGATTAACAGCTCACTGAGAACTTACATCTACTCGTATGGATACACTCTGCCCTCAATATTGTTGTTGGAAGGCTTAGTAGAGGCGAGGCAACAGCCAGTGTACACTACTAGCGAGTAGAGGTGAGGGAACAGCCACTGGACACTACTAGCGAGTAGAGGTGAGGCAACAGCCAGTGTACACTACTAGCGAGTAGAGGTGAGGCAACAGCCAGTGTACACTACTAGCGAGTAGAGGTGAGGGAACAGCCAGTGGACATAAAATAATAGCGAGTATAAACGACGGAACAGCCAGTGGACACTACTAGCGAGAACCGTGGGAACAGCCAATGGACAGAAAACACTAGCGTATTTTTAAGGCATGGATTTTTTTTAGGAAACGCACGTCCCTAACTGAGAGACATGGAAAAGTCTCATATCAACATCGGGTTACCCGAAAGGGTGCAAAAATAATCGGTTCTTATCAAATTCAGGGTCAGAACCTATGCAGCCAAGCACACAAACGTAATTTCGCATAATGTAACGATTGTTAATTCAAAGGTATGGGCCAAAAGGAAAGAGTTGCGTTTATTCCTGGACAACCTGTTTGATTGAGGTGTTGCCCCCCCCCTCCCCCCTGTCTGGTATATTTTGTCATATCTCGGGTTCAACGCACTGTATTGTTTCGAATATGCTTTCAACACGGATATTATACGTATACTATTATACCATGCGGATATTATACGTACTATTATACCATGTGGATATCATACGTATACTATTATACCATGTGGATATTATACGTACTATTATACCATGTGGATAATATACGTATACTATTATACCATGTGGATATTATACGTACTATTATACCATGTGGATAATATACGTATACTATTATATCATGTGGATATTATACGTATACTGTTATACCAAGTGGATATTATACGTACTATTATACCATGTGGATATTATACGTATACTATTATACCATGTGGATAATATACGTACTATTATACAATGTGGATAATATCCGTATACTATTATACCATGTGGATATTACACGTATACTATTATATCATGTGGATAATATACGTACTATTATACCATGTGGATATTACACGTATACTATTATACCATGTGGATAATATACGTACTATTATACCATGTGGATAATATCCGTATACTATTATACCATGTGGATATTATACGTATACTATTATACCAAGTGGATATTATACGTACTATTATACCATGTGGATATTATACGTATACTATTATACCATGTGGATAATATACGTACTATTATACAATGTGGATAATATCCGTATACTATTATACCATGTGGATATTACACGTATACTATTATATCATGTGGATAATATACGTACTATTATACCATGTGGATATTACACGTATACTTGTATACAATGTGGGTTCATTGTGCGCAGTTAAAGGTAACTATACGTGTACGGTTTACGAATACAAACGGTTGTCAAGATTAAAACCGAGAACAGAAGATCAGAACCTGATGTTTGCACCAACCTGAATCATTCAGTAATATATAGGTTTGTTAATAGTTCACTAGCCTCTTTACACATAGCTTACGTATCTCTGTAAATAAGTAACACTTTCAGGAAGTAGTGATGTTACTGTCTGCTTATACTACAGGCACATACCCACGCAGACGCACGAGTAACTATATTGAAAACACAGAATGAGGCTGTGACATAATCAAACAAGGGTCAGTTACGTGCTAGTCAATAGAATAGGTGTCTTTAGTACACGGCCCATAACCAGCCCCAGGGCCATAACCGGCCCGTGGGCCATAACCGGCCCGTGGGACATAACCGGCCCGTGGGCCATAACCGGCCCGTGGGCTATGACTGACCCGAGAAAGATGTACGCTATCTGCAGTGCGGGAAAGGTCCAAAAGTGGGCAGATTTTGGCAAAGAATAGTATCATCCTAATATCAGTTAATGAAAATTCATGTTTGACCAATTATAATCATGCTTTGCGAAATGCCCGAACAACTGAGCGACTTGATAAAAATGACAATTAACTTGCTCTGTTTGGGAGAGGTTCAAAGGTCATGCTAAGGCGATTCCATTTTGTCGCTCTGTGATATCACAGTGCAACTTATAGGAGAAGAAATCCCTTACTTTCCTTATTTATTGATCTTATTGCAATTTTTTATTGAGTAAGTATAAAGCAGTGTTGATACTAACATAACTGTCAGTATGTGACTATTGTATGTAATATTGGAACCTTCATTAAGGCCCTCAGCATATCAACAACTTTTACAAATATTACCTCTTTAAATAAGTTATTTACTTAAACAAATCTCAGTAACTCTCGAAAAGAAACGGTATGTCACGTTTTAATGAGTTTTTATAGTATTTGTGCTTAAATTTAAGATCTTTTCATTGGATTTCTTGCATGCCAGAAACCTGACACGGCCTTCAAATTAATATAACATGACTAAAACATCTAACAGAATTAACTCAACGGAAACACTGAGCTATAAGTTCAGTTACATGAACTCATTAGGTCGGTGTTATGTTTATTTGTTTTAGTCTTAAACTAATGACAACTTGACGTCTCATTATATAATATGTTGGCACATGATGTACATTTCTGGGAAGTTACATCTTGTTAAACAAACACGGGGGAGTATTATTTATATTAGACGAATTAAAATCATTCCAAATGTATTAATTCATACTGTATGATTAAATGAATTATGTTTGCAATGAGGTAAACATCATTTACATAAACGTATATGTAAAGCCCTGTATGAAGTTGTGTGACAACTGTACGTAATGTTAGCTTCCAATGGAGAGATGTTATCATACATTATATCACAACATTCAATGATACAATAATCATTGCTGAATTTACAATGTACATTATTCTGGTTATTGTGGTTACAATTATTTCGATCAAGCGAACAGTAAATAGTTTTTTTTTAAGTTGTACCCATAACTCAGGACAACACAGAGGAATGCATAATATTTTAATTTCCAATAAACTGAATAATTGCCGTGCTTAATAAGTCAGTTAACTGTTCAAGCTACGAAGACTGAAGTTGGATCAATGGGTTATATTTTGCATTTTAGTTTTGTTTCAAACCTTTCAAAGCATAAAAGTCAAGTACGGATGTTGAATGAGACGGGCGTTTTGCCTTAAGTATCATGTCCATAGTTCCATCAGGGAAGTAAGAGTTTTAAGTACTTCTAAAGTGTTTCTCTATCCATATTTCCGGGTTAGTGTACGGAGGATGTGTTCTTTATGTAGGCAATTAACAGTTGTCGCTAATTTTAACCACGTCCGCGCTATCAGCATCAATAATTGCAAAAAGCAATTCTGTCGATGTAAAAAAACAAAGTTCTTAAGGAAGTCATGCAAAAAAAAAAAACGTCTGGTAATCTAGTTTTAAGACTTGTTCAAGTCGATTTTCTTAGGGGTGAAAGAAGCATTAAAACCATGATGTTCGCTAACGCACATACTACTGATTGTGGGCATTATCAATCACACGAATCTCGGTCACATAGTAACACTGATGTTCGCTAACGCACATGCTACTGAATGTGGGTATTATCAATCACACGAATCTCGGTCACATAGTAACACTGATGTTCGCTACATGCTACTGCTTGTGGGCATTATCAATCACACGAATCTCGGTCACAAAGTAACACTGATGTTCGTTAACGTACATGCTATACACTGATTGTGGGCATTATCAATCACTAGAATCTCGGTCACATAGTTACCCTGATGTTCGTTAACGCACATACTACTGATTGTGGGCATTGTTAATCACACGAATCTCGGTCACATAGTAACACTGATGTTCGCTAACGTACATGCTACTGATTGTGGGCATTATCAATCACACGAATCTCGGTCACATAGTAACACTGATGTTCGCTACATGCTACTGCTTGTGGGCATTGTCAATCACACGAATCTCGGTCACATAGTAACACTGATGTTCGCTAACGTACATGCCACTGATTGTGGGCATTGTCAATCACTAGAATCTCGGTCACATAGTAACACTGATGCATGATTGGGGGTTATGTCTATTGTTTAGTACTTGGAATCCGTTAATTGAGGATAAACGCTGCATGGTTTTATGTTTACCAATCTACATACTATTTGCAAGAACTGGATATCAATCAACCTAATTAAGGAACCTTTGTGGTTGTAACCTCATTTGGCTCATCTTTTTTATTCCAGTCCATTTGCGTCCCACAAAGTTAAGGTAATCTTCTTAATATTTCATTTGCAAACCGTAGCAAGTGGTGTTTTAAGGAACCTTGTTGTTCACACAAAGCCTATATACGCAAAATGCAGTTGTAAGGCGGAAATCGCACGCACTATGCCGCAGCGTCCAACCATGCAAGAAGCTGGGAGGACCTCGTCTAACATTCTCTATATATGGATCGAAGGTGACCGTCCTAGTTTGTACTCGTATCCCATCATAGTTACCAGTAGTTATACTCGCCCATGGTTTGTACTCATGCTCACGGTACTAGGGCAGTTTAGAAATGTAGCATAGATACTATATAGAGCAAGGTTAAGTACAGTACTTAACGTCTACGAGCGTTCCCTGCTAATACCAAGACCAATTCTATACCTGTACTCTTACTCAACATACCTGGGAACAGCTCCCTGCTCATACCAAAGCCAATTCTATTTTCGTACTCAACATACAAGAGAGCAGCTTCCTGCTCATACCAAATCAATTCTATACCTGTACTCTTACTCAACATACAATAGAGCAGTTCCTTGCTCATACCAAGAACAATCCTATACCTTTACCCGTACTCAACATACCAGGGACCAGCTCCCTGCTCATACCAAAGCCAACTCTCTATTCGTACTCAACATACAAAGGAGCAGCTCCCTGCTCATACCAATATACTAATAATATACCAGTACTCGTGCTTGTGGTGCTGTACTATACATGTCCACTATATCTTACTGTACGTGTGAAAGTCCTATGTGCGCACCCGAATAAGATACAAAGTTCATATGAAAGTAGAGTTAGTAAGGTAACTTAAAATATATGCCCACTATAAATTACTGTACGTGTGAAAGTCCTATGTGCGCACCCTAATAAGATACAAAGTTCATATCAAAGCAAAGTTACTATGGTAAAGATACATGTCCACTATAACTTACTGTACGTGAGAAAGTCCTATTATGTGCGCACCCTAATAAGATACAAAGTTCATATCAAAGCAAAGTTACTAGGGTAAAGATACATGTCCACTATAACTTTCTGTACATGATAAAGTCCTATGTGTGCACCCTAAATCAGATACAAAGTTCATTTGAAAGTAAAGTTACTATAGGATAAAGATCATATAATGTTAACTGCATAGCTGTAAAGTACACTGCCCGGGCATGAGTATCATGAAAAAACCAGGAACTTTCGATTTCTCTACAGATGTGCATGACTCTTTATAACACATCAACAACACTTGAAAGAGTACAAAGGAATCCAGAAATCTCTGTACGAAGGCCATTCTTTGATTTTGTTTTCTTTGATTTTATTGTTCCTTTTGTAGACTGTCGTGATGTGAATAGCTATACAAATCACTTGAGCATGACATCTGTACTGCCTTTCCTCAATCACAGAACAGCACACAATGTCACACATCCATCTGAAAGGTCATCAGTATACAAAATGGGAATCACCAGGAACATCCATAAAATCATCGATCCCCCCT
>JAIPMN010004933.1:10412-22191 GCA_020650975.1 Apostichopus californicus
CAAAATGGGAATCACCAGGAACTTCTATCAAATCATCAACCCCCCCCTCCCCCCCCTCCCCGCACATTCCCTCCCGGATATAGAACATTCATTTACAGAAATAGTCTACACCTTGCTGTAAGCATATACTAACCATACACCAGGTTGTATGTACAGGTACTCAAATTATGTTTCTTTAGCTCATTTGTCTCATTCCCATCGCTGGTACGCCTTGTCTTCATGAAATCAATCTAATCAAGCGCCAAAACACAACAACTAATAAACAAAAATGAATTATCAAAACGGTGTAACATAATCTAATAACAGCTGTGAAGGACCTTCAAATTCTCATTTCTAAATCGGATATAATCAAGGATTTCCAGTTTAGAGGTCACAAAAAAGTATATTACAAAAAAGGAATTAAGAAATAAACAAATGCCATACAATGAACGTGACAGCGTCTTTATGCATAAATCCGTCAAATTGAATGGAAATATGATAAGCCGTGTTGTACAGTACGGTCAAAATTTGTCGTTAGTATGGTACACTGGAAGCGACGAATATTTCTTCTAAACTAAGGAAAGTACGCCAAGTGTTTATAGAAGAAGCTGTTTACAGCCACAGTGGTTGGTATGCCATACGCTTCCATTGTAGTTATAGATTAAAATCTAGATAAATTAAAAATAAATATTCATTTAATAAATTCTTGAAAACTGTTAGAAATTCGAGCAGACTCAAATAATGAGATGACTATTGAAAACTTATACGAAGCAACCCGTTTTTTTTTGTCTCGCCAAGCATTTGATGCTCTTGTATTAAATTAATAGTAAGGGGAAACTATATGTATCCACAGTTTGGTTAAAACATCAAAAGTGCCCCGATTATTAAATAAGTTCCCCCCTTTTAATATAATAAAAATATACAGGTTTCCACTTTTGTAATCCCAAATTGCCCTTTTGTTATTTATAAAGTGCCTTTTGGCTGAGAACTCTTACGTTGAAAAAATTTACATACTGGAATTTTTGTACGGAGCGCATAAAGGATCCCTTTTATCGAAAACATGTTTTGCGGTAACTTTGTGCTTTGCCACCTGCCCCTCGAAGTCACACGCCCTCCCCCGCCCCCCTCCCACCCTCCCCCCGAATGGATCATCTTCCGCCATGCCAGTGGCATAGGTAACCGGCTGTATATAATGTAAATAGCTGTCTTTGTGATTCTTTGGTTTACAGTGTGTACCAGAAAGCCTAGCTCGTTTACGGTCCATAGCAGTTGTGATTGTAACACATAAATTAGGTAACTAAGTTGAAATGGGGTTAGAGGAGGGGGTGTGGGGGGGGGGTATCAGCAGGAGAAAACTGGGCTATATTTTGCTACCGGCGCCTGGGCCTTGAAATAACCGGATCATTTAGCTCCTCGTACCAAATCGTAGCACTTTTCGCGACCAAGAGGAAATCGAGGTCTTCGTCGCCTCAGCATGACGACACCTTCGACGCTTTCGTCAGAGCGGTATGCCAATCCGCCCCTGCGTCTAAGTCAATAAGTTAATATTATGTAATTAATGCCTACCTGTGTCTGAAAGAATATTACATTTAAAATGTAGCACTTGCTCACCCCTCACCCTCTCAATCAAAAGTAAAAGTAGTTTAAAGCAAGCCCTCGACTGCAGCCCAGTTAAACCAACAATAACAATAATATATAACAATAATATGTTATTACCCTTCAAGTTCGTACCTTTTTATACGCTTTTGGCACCCTGACATGATATTGCAAGACCGTATAGTAAAATGATTAGTATTATCAGCCAAACTGTATAAAGTAGCATAAAACTTACCAATGCCATAACATGGAGTATAAGGGCAGACCCAACACAGCTTACTCTACACTGCACACACAATCGGCAATATCAGAGCCGTTGTCAGATATTCTTCTATTTTACCCCGTAATAATCCAAATATGGTCAATAACAAAGCTATAAACTGAAACAGTTGTAACGGCTGAATTTCAGACAATCTCTATAATGAAACCATTTAACTACACAGCGGTGTACGGAATTTATGCAATATATATTCACCAAATATTGACAATGGAATCACATGCGTTTGCGAAAGAGTACTAACTATTGATCCCTTGACGTCTGGGAATGGTCGATTCGACAAAATACTGCTGCACAAGACCTGGTAATGTTATGTCGAATAGTCTGCACAAAAAAACCGAAAGTAAGAACGTCTCCAAGCTAAATAGATTTGTTACAACACGATGGGTTCAATTTCATGAATTTGTCAGACTCTTCCGTGCCGAGCTGATGCGGAAATTCCTAAACTACAGAGAAAATATACAAAACTGAAAAATGTTCACAAACCAACTTTCCGGTAATCAAGATGAAAACAGAATTGCCAAGTTCCAGACAGGATAGCGTAGAATATAAAGTAGAGTATAATTCTGTCGTGGATACCATCCGTTGTTTACTGCAAACGATTACAGAGACACACATAAAACCAAAGCTAACGTTATCTAACGTAAATCATCATCTCTTGAACTAAGACATTCCTGTGAGCGACATAAAACGCGTCAATAACTCGGAGTGAATGGACCTAATCGTGATGTCAGTCATAGGGATGGGACTAAGCGCAGGTAATATGAATCAGCGAGGGCGCAACACCATTGTTTGCAGTACAATGGTCACGTTTTTATGTCTCTGTGTGTTTCTTTTGAATGTCCGCAGGCTAATCCCTTGTACTTGCCTTCACCTAGAGTTTTTACGTCACGGAAACAAATCAACCTATCACATTAATTCGTTTGAAGAATAGAATTCGATTTTGTTTCTCTACATTTCTTTTAACTTTCACTTCCTCCGTAGAAGTGGAGACCATGAGAATGCGGTTATATGGATGCAGAACTTTTGGAGAGCTTTATTAAAGGGTGTGAAGACTCGCGCAAAAAGAAACGTCTAATGCCGGTAATCTGACCTAGTTACGAATGAGGTGTAACAGAAGTGTTAAACACCACCATCGATCCCACAAAATACACACACAGCTTGCTACCGTCGGTAATTAGACACTAGTGTACGGTCAGTACATACAGCTGCGGTCAATACCCACAGCACAGTGTACAAACGAAACAGCGATGGACATCTCAGGTCCAACTAAAGATAACAAAGTATCACGTTTCATTACTGTCTGCATTTTGTAGCGACACGAACAAACGTCACTTGCAAGCAACAGAAAGTTAACTTTTTCAGATGGCCACACGCGGTTTGGGGCGAGTCTTCAATGCCTTTAAATACAATCAGAACCTAATCCAGCTTTCATAATGAATGGAAGTGCTCTCTGGTACTTTCTTCAACACCGTGGGGTCTTTGCAATTAATTTTCTGACTTTTTTCTAATGAGAGGTTGACCCTATATGATATGTACTAAACTTGACTTACTGAGAAAACAATCACAATTGAAAGCAAAAAGGAGAGCAAACATCGCAGAAGAAGATAAAAAATGTCCGACAATCTCCAAGAATGAGTGACGTACGCAACAAAAGGACCACTTGTATATGTTCGCCGCTGACCAGTTTTAGATCGCCTGTGTCATAATTTCGGCACTTATATGATGACCAAACGGTCACTTCAGATTTGTTACCTAAGTTGCTGCTTGTAAAAGACACAGCATATACCGATAAGTTAACGACACGAAACCCGGAGCATTTCCCTATACTAAATGCAGTCACGAATACATTCACGCTGTATGCTAATCTTAAAGGTGATAAGTTGGTACTTTTTAAGAAAAAGTCACCCAGGAAAGAACCTGGGCACGAATACCAAACTACCAAACGACTGATCCGCTCTCAGCCCCAGTCCCCTTACATCGGGACTGTGACTGTGTGATCATCGTCGGGTGTGCATCACCATTCCCCTCGAAAGGGAACAGATACTACACATGATCTTAGCCAAAAGGCCGAGAAGCGATAAGTTGGTCTGACGAATGACGTCACTCTTAATGGAACATATTGCGTAATAGTGAGTGGAAGAACTCGGGCTTGGATTGGAAACCATCGGAATACTATCGTTTTGCGGTTAACAAAACGTCGACTTGGATCAGTCACATGACGATAAGAACATTAAATAGTGGCTCTTGAACAAACCAACAGACAAACAGACAAACATACAGACACAAATACATTCAACTCAATTTCCTCCTTCCAAAGCATTACAGTGATTTTAATATCTGACGGAATTTTTGAATGAAACTCCCTCCGTGATCGATTTAATTACAACACAGGGATACGCATGAGTAACCGAGCACGAGAGACCAATTTCACGCTCGATAAAAGTAGAGAGAAATTGAACAGGAAGTTCAGAGTGCTCGTCAGCCTTTTAAAGTGTATAGCCCTAATAGATTCGTAATACTCTAACGTGATGGGACATCGTTATGATTATACGCAGTCTCGATGTAAGGGGACCGGGGTTAACAGAGGATCAATTTGTTTGATTTTCGTGGCCAGGCTCCATCTAGTGTGACTTTTACATAACAAAGAGTATACTACTAATGTATACAGCCTATAAACACGAATAGAGCCGCAATATATTACTGAACTCAAACGTTTATGGTTACAATTCGGAACCCAAAATACAAAGAGTATACTAATGTATACAGCATATAAACACGAATAGAGCTGCAATATATTACTGAACTCACACATTTATGGTTACTTGAGACCAATTCGTAACCCAAAATACCAGAAATGATTGAGGTGAGCACTGAAATACCGAACACCCATTGATACATTATTGTATTATGAGGTCACTGTGGGTAGTAGTCAAACGCAGTTATCACTAGGAGCTTCGTACTATAGGACGTTGCCCATTTTCAGCACACACTGTAGACATATACTTGTGTATATAGACTGGTAGATGGGGATGGGAGTTGCGTTATTTCAGTGCCATCACTTGACATGGATATTCATAATGATAGTAAGATCCATTTCTCCACGATGTCAACATGAATATTACGTTTGCACTGTTACTCAACACAGACAATTGAAATCTATGCAAATCCTCAGACAGGACAAGTTTCGCGGTTCTTTCATTTTGTTTGTTTTCCTGTCGAACTCTTGTTTTGAATGGCGGTTTCCTGAGTAACCTAACTTCCCAAGCCATGTTGAAAGTTAAATTTCATTTCATTTATTTATTTGCTTTATCACACCATTCAGGTGATAATAATAGCCCATATATAGTAACAACAAACACAAGAGTTGTGAAAGGAAGTGCTATGAAAATCCTTTATAGCTTGACGAGTAGAGCACTCCCATGCTTAACTTTGAATAAATATATATAAATAAACAAGAGGGGAAAAAAGAATAGAAAGAAAGGAAAAACATGACCTGTCCCTGACCCCACTCAAAACCTCCCGACCCATGCCACATCTATCCCACCTTTCCCCACCCATAACTCTCAGCTATAACCCCACCACTCCACCCACTCAAACCTCCCATCACTACCCCCACCCAACACCTGTTGAAAATTTTTCCTGAAAAATGATTAGAGACATTTAAAGTCCTATTTATGAATAAATGAGAAACCAACAACAAATTCAAAGAGATCAACATTGACTTGCATATATATGTCACTCATGTGCACGGGAGAAAAATTGGTTGTGATAAACTTTGTTCTACATTTCTTTCAGTTCGTGTCACAAAGAGAGCAATGGAGAATCAAGATATTTTTATTATCCTTTGTTTGCAACCGTGCAGAGAATAAGATAAACTTGTCGATTAGGTATCATGAAATGTCACTGGCAACATTTTTGTTTGATAGACTGTTTTCTCCATGACCCTAACCCTGTGTAAGAAAGGTCGCGGTGCATTAATAAAATGATACACTGCGCGTACTCCTGCTGAAACATTTATGGCAGATAAGCATCTACGATATTGCTCTCAAATATGCCAGAATTTAAAATAATCGTCACCCACGTTTAAAGTTCAAACGACATTTTACTGCGACCCTCCACTCATTTTTTTCTCATTGAGACATTTAATTGCCGATTAATTTAAACAATAGCCAATGTCTGTGAGTAATAACGAGAGTAATACAAACATTTCCAGAGAGTCCTCCTTAATAGTTTTAGCAAATTTTAGTACTCTTAATATGAAATTTTGGGCCAATAAATACTCATGACCTTAAAGCTGAATTTTGTGTTTGCCTGGTAAGTTTACAACAATTAAACGTGCTTAGTGTTACCATGGAGATATTACCACCCGAAATAGTTTCTGTATTGTCAGTGAAGACATTTTCGGCATAAGGAATTTTCCCCAATATAAATTTTGTCCTTTTGACTAGAATCGAACATATCATAACACCCAGAGATTTGTACACGGATATATGAGATATACAAAGACACGTCCCGTTGTGTGGGAAGTTCCACTCATAACGTGTACTATATGTTTAAGCTATATAGAGGACAGGATGTTTATTTTATATAACACACTCTAAATGCACACATAACACTTAGTGGTTTATCTTCATTTCCAGACAGAAAGTAAAACGGAACATGATAATATTTTGACAGCACCTCCTCTCCTAGAATGTAAACTGATGAATTTTTATAAAGAGTTACTGAAGGTCAACGGCTTCATATAAGAATCTCACTCTGTATTGCCACATGCCATACTGAAAGTATATGACCGCTCCATTCGCGGAAGTGGTATGGTTTATGTTAGCAGTGACTAAGTAAGTGGCGGAAGTGTTATGATCCCATCGAGTTGGCTATAAATAAACATCCAACTGTTTGAATTAGACGCAGAGGCACGGGTTGCGCAAAACACGCTTACTGAAATAAAAATAACGGCTTCAGGAAATACTCCCAACACTTTACAGTTAATCACGTAATAAATTCAATAACAGGGTCCATACATACGTAGGCCTATACTATCTCATACGCAAAACACACATACAAACAAACAAGAAAAGAAGTGCAAATACGTTGACAACAACTGTAAAGCCTATATGCTCTGTCTGTTGTGGTAAAGGCAATCTAATTGTGTTTATATAGACCAGTGGTTCTCAAACTTTTTGGATCTACCGCCCCCCCCCCTATTGGACCGGCCCAGCGCCCCCCCCCCCACGAACATCGTGACAGGGCGGCGTCAGGGTTTGGAAAGTGGGGGGGGGGGAACAAAACCAATATCTGCTGGTTGATCATTTTTCAACTGACCAGTATTCACGAAATTGACGTAGACGCAGATAGGTAGGCCTACTTTTGCATTTGGGAGAGCTGGCGAAGTGTGAGTTTGTTTGTGTCGTGGGGGAGGGGTCAAAGGGGAGGGCCCTCCCCTTTAGGTAATTTTTGAATATTTTAATGCCCTCAGATGCAATATGGTGCTACAAAACTTATTTTGAAGTAAGGTTGTTGGAATTCGGTTTGGTATGGTATATGTTACAGAGGAACATA
The DNA here is from genome assembly GCA_020650975.1 of Apostichopus californicus. NCBI lineage: Eukaryota > Metazoa > Echinodermata > Holothuroidea > Aspidochirotida > Stichopodidae > Apostichopus > Apostichopus californicus. Next base: position 17,827 of record JAIPMN010004933.1, read on the forward strand.
ATGGGGGTGTTGTCGGTTACGTTTGAACTATAAGGGTTTAAAAAAGGGTTACCGTATTACAGGCTCAAGTACCATCCGTCCCAGCACCGCCCGCCTGGTTTGCGGGAATGGAAAATCGGTGAACATAATTGTGAAATGGAGAATGGTGCCAGCGAGTATGGACGAACGAGGACAAGCAGCGCGCGAAGCGTACAAAATGTTTGTAGTGTCATAAAGAAAGAACACAAATTTTAAGAAAAGGGTAGAAACAGAAAGTTACAATTGTTGAACCGATATCATACACTGACAGAATATCTGAAGTATGTACTGGAATGAAGTTTTATATATGTATGGGGATTTTAAATGGAGATGCACTCTGATAGAATTAATGTTCTCTAACAAAATTGAAGTGTCTTTGTCAGTCGGATAATGTTAATGTCGGGAAGTCTCTGAGAATTGGTCAACAATTCGCAGACTGATTTCCACGAAAACGTAATAAAACATCATACTTTTCTAAGCTGACATTGCTAAATCGAGTCCATTTTGTTATTATAGAAATTTAAAATGTCATGTTTGGTTTGATGCCCGGGGAAAACGTCGACTGTTCTTTTTACGACTAGTTTAACATAACGCTAACATTCATTGTTGCCACTTTTTAGACTTCTCGAATAGGAGAATTTGTAAAAACCGATGTGGGGAAACTAAGTGCATGCTATATATTTAATATGTAAAACTCATATTGCATCGGCAGTCGACGACAAAACTAGATCGACGAAGTTCAAGCAATTCTTGTTTCTGCACAGAAATTAAGAAATATCTAATAAGCATTGTAGCTCGCCAGCTCCCCACAAATTAATGCCAACGCCCCCACCCCAAGCTTTGCCAGCGCCCCCTATCGCCCGTGGATTCTGTAGCGCCCCTGAAAGTTCCCAGAGCCCCCCGGGGGCGATAGGGACCACTTTGAGAACCAATGATATAGACGTATTTATAACTTGTACTACATGGTCTTTTCAATCCAATATGATAAAAATGTATTGTGCGTTTTAGCAAAATTGCAAATCACGTGACTATTATTCTCCGAAATTATCTAAACTGTAAATCTTTAAAAGATTGCTGAAAATGCAAAAAATAAAATCCTCAGCAGTCACGAACACACACACACGCCATACTAGCACAACCATGCAGCTGGGTAAAAACTGACACACGGTGTGTATATGAGATCACCATCCGCAAAATAATATACATTGCGGCAGCATTTTTGTGCTTCAGTGTCATTTTATTTAAACGTCATTGTTTTTTAATTTTTTTTAAAATAAAGCCGATATGTTATCATAGAAAATTAACAGGACTAGAGTGAAGGCCTATACGTGATATTGATAAACAATTGTTTGAAACTTCGACCTGAAGTGGTTCTAGAAGGATCTGTGTAGTATCCCTACCCCCCCCCCTCCCTCACCCCTCCTCTCCTCCTCGTGCAATTGTTTCATAAACACGTTAATTCTAAGAAGATATGAACATTTTGTAGTTCCATATGAAGGTTGCTTCATACTAAAATCCTGCATGTGTACATGCCTGTGAAGTACAAGACGGGATACGCAGGTATAAGTTATTATATTACAGCAATCAATAAGTTATTTTAAGACATATATACGATATAGCTATCTTTAACAGTGCCATTGGTGAAGAAGGGAACGCAGAGTAGCCAAGCATGATTCAATTGAAGAAGAAAAATATTCGTATAAGTGGCAATTACAATAATATAACCTATGAATGTTCACAATACATCCTAACGTTTGTTTAATGAAACTATGATGCAATGTTTTCATCCGCCAGAAGGAAGCATTGCAGTATTATTCTGACACTCTTTATACGTCATTGCATTCACTGGAACAAATTATTTGCAATTAGTAGTAGTAACATATACCTACGTAAACAGGAGTTCATATAGGTTGGGAGGGGAGGGGAAGGGCGGGGGAGGGGAAGGGGTACTGATATGCGGCCTCAGTCAGTGACGTAAACAGGATGTCATATAGGTTGGGAGGGGAGGGGGAGGGGCGGGGAGAGGAAGGGTACTGATATACGGCCTCAGACAGTGACGTGTACAGGATGTCATGTAGGTTGGGAGGGGAGGGGGGGTTGATATGCGACCTCAGTCAGTGACGTGTACATGAGTTCATATAGGTTGAGAGTGGAGGGGGAAGGGGCGGGAGGAGGGGTACTGATTTGCGACCTCAGTCAGTGACGTGTACAGGATTTCATATATGTTGGGAGGGGAGGGGGGGGGCACGCGCATGCGACCTCATTCATGGCGGGTACAGGGTTCATATAGGTTGGGAGGGGCGGGTGCACATTTCCCCGACTGATTTTGTATTTGGCATGGACCTTTATGTCCGTGCTGCTCGGGCGGACGAAATATTTTACGAATGAGGGTTTGGCTGTGGGTTGGTTGAATACGACTCCCATGTAGGGGGATCTGGGTAGGGGGTTACCCAGAAGAAACTTCAAAGTTTAGACGTTACGTTGTGCATTTGGAAGTATATAGGTTATGTCAGTTATGTCTATAATTAGGTATTAACGCAAGGTTAAGTCGCGCTAATAAATTTTGAACTTTGCAAAATGCTCCGAATGATGGTGATGGTGGTGGTGGGCTTGGGGGAGGGGGGTCCCGCCTATTCATTCCCTAAGTTAACCACAACTCTCACATAATATTTATTTCTTTTTTTTTTTATAGATAACAGAGCATGAGAGCATGAATCCCTGAAAAGAATTCTAAGATATATTTACTCACATTTTGCAAGGGAAACAAACGTCAAGTTTATTCGTGCTCAAATTTCGTTCGGTTGTTAGCGGGTTTTGTGTCGGTCAGTTTTGTCCTTGGCTAGGCGAGGTGATCTATCGATACTTGCATCAAATTATCATTCAGATACACAACCGTAGACATTGATTTCCGCAAAGACTGACGGGTTTATTATATCCGTAATCTTGCACCGAATTCTAAATCAAGGGAAAATTATTTTCACAGCATTTAAGGTATACTTCATATTGATAATCATCCAATTTGAATAAGGTTTAAACTTTGTAATAGAATCGAAAGTCACAAATGTTATACATTAACGATTCGATTAAACCGCTTCTCCAATATTTAGTATCACAGGAAAGTACATCGTGCACAGTCATATTGTTGATTAACCCAGCATGTTAAATGAAATAAGGAAGCAACATAGTTATGGGCACTCACAAAGGCCTAGCCAAATATAAGTACAACACATTGATGTGCATGAACCTGCATGATAAAGATCTTGTCTAGTGATGTTCCGCTAAGAATGTTAAGAAACAAATGTTGGGTCCACCCCCTCATTTATTGCAACGGTTGGGCTTGCAGTTTAGATACTTCATCGTTTACCTGAGCATTCTTTATAAAATTATATCATAAAGTAAATCGATATTGTTCCAAGGCAGGTAGCAATCCCTTCCCAAAGTTTTGATTACAGCGCTTATCAGTCATATGAGCAGCTGATTATTGATCAAATGGATTCCATGTGGAACATACCACTTGAACCTTACCGGCGAGTGACTACCCCCCCCCCTCCCCACACCATAATCCCCTACCTTCCGTCAGCCATGCCACTGTTTAAAGTTCTCACTGTGACGCCCTGAAGATATATAAGATTTATAAGCATACCATACTGCAGAATTTATATTCATATTTTGTTGTTGTGTGTTGTATAATAACGTAAATCTGTTTTAGTAAAACATCTTCTATTGAACATCAAATCACCTATTGTTCCAGCTTCAATCAATGTACAGGTGGGAACGTTATAGTCTGGTAAAGGCCTACCTGCCTAACTGCTTTCATTCTCGACACATACAAAGTTTAGCAGGTAAACCATATCACCATATAGTAGCGAATGGTATATAGTAGCGAACGGCGTCCTAGGCAGTTTCTCACTTCTGCTGCCTTTCTGCTCGATGCGATTTATTCCTATTATGACCTGACAGATGAAAATCACCGCGTTCGCAAATCTGTAGCATACTGCAACATTTCACGAGCTTATAAGTTTACCTTACCTTAACGCCAGTAACCAAGACAATATAACACTTCTTGAAATATCGAAGGAATCCCATTTCGTTCCAAGACAGTAAGACACTTATGAAGAAAAAAGAATACGTGGTAATTCCATCATCTAATCTATGATACGTTTTATGTAACATCCTTTTATAACAGTTTATCCACAAAACACACTCCTTTTCTTACCTCCGTATAAGCTGATTTATCAAGTCTGCGATGGAGGCACAGCTGTTTGAAACCGAGATTCAAAATTAATGAAATAGGTAAACATCGACGTTTGTTATAGACCAAAATAGCAATCCAAAGTAATCCAATAG
>JAIPMN010004936.1:0-13119 GCA_020650975.1 Apostichopus californicus
CTATTTTTCTCTCTCTTATTTATTTGTTGTTTTCCTTCTCATTTCTTTGTCCTTGGAGCAATCCATTTTGCTTCACGAGGATGACAATGTCTTATGGTTTCACATTAAGGTTATCTGCCTACATTGATCACTCTCCCTTATGTAGCAGCCTGTAGCAACACAATGATTTACTCGCGCTTGTCAATTTTACAGTCACCCTGTACTTTACACTTTCTCATGGACATGTTTCTCTTTACAAACTCACGTCAGTCACAGGAGAAGCTATATTAAGTTTTTTTTTTTTTTTCGCTCTTTTTTTTTTCCCTATATTTTTTTTTTTTATGCTTTGCCCATTAATCAAGTGTAGCCAATATTCCTTTTCTGCCTTTAATCACTCTATGACATGAGCAACTCATTTCATATCACCCAACACCTCTATCACTGTTTGCTGTGTGCATGACAAACCTGCTTCAGTCTTCAATTCAAGGTGCTTTCAGTAATTAGAGACATAGGCCTCTTATTTATTTTCGTTGTTTTTTCTCCCCGAAACCAAAAAATTGAACTCAATTATATATTACAAACACCTCCTATAGTTAGTAATTAAGGCAGAGTGCACACGGCCTGCCCGTACTGAATAATAGGAGTGAACCGGGCACTTTTCTTTTACTCGGTCTGCAAACAGTCTTAATATTTGTAGTAATTGGAATGAATCAGGACAATTGGTAAGGCTGCAAGGTAAAGGTTGCTAATGGCATAATTATGCTGCAGCTTTTTTTCATATATGCAGAGGGGAAAAGCAATTAACGGCGCTCTCTCAACACAAGCCTTTCAATGTATACAGGATTGTGCAAAGTTTAATCAAGAATATTGCTTAGTATTACTCATTAACACAAGAGTCGTGTTCTTAAGACTTCGTATAAGTACAGTATAAGTACAGTCACATTGGGAGGTATTGTCACTGATAGCATCATCATCATCAGTTTCTAGTTACTTTTTCATGGTCTTTATCATATTTACACCAACAAATCGTTATCAATGTTTCAGGGGAAAGACTAGCGAGATATCTCGCTTTCATAATAAAAACAAGAGTTTGTTTTCGAACTCTTCAAAGGAAAAACAGTCAAATTTTTGGATGAATGAGAGGGGAAAACAAAACAGCTTTTTTTTTTATTTATTGTTTTGGAAGAAAGATGATCTAGGAATCGATAAAAAACCATGCGGAATTGCCTATTTAATATTGTTCGTTTCGAAGGTGTATATCTATTCGATCGGTGGAAGTGAAGGTTACCTGCTCATTGTTTAACTACTTTGAAGAGGGCTTTGAATGAATTTTCATTAGACGGTCGATGTTAAGACTAAAAGTTATATCGAAAGCAGACAATGCAATCCCATTTCTGAGGTACACAATTATGAAGGACAGAGATCCGAGTCCGAAGAAACTAATATCATCTTTAATTTCCCAATATCGAAAAATCTGGCATTGATAAAGCGAAAGTTTTGTAATCAAACAGATTTCGGTCAGTGACTGCTTGAAGCGTGAGATGTCGTCAGTAAATGTTGGAAGCTTGGTTATCAGCAGAAAGGCAGAATAAAAAAGGGGAAAATGATAAAATAATGAAAAGAAATGTGATATTTAATTCCATTCATTTATCTTCCTCTGGAAAGGGAAAATAGTCACTTAATGTGAACACGATTGATTTAAAAATTTCCAAGAGATTAATGCTTTGTAGTATGGCTTATCTCTCAGTGCAGTGGTCATCGGCAAAGCCCTTAAATAGTCTAGAATTATATATGCTAGAATTACCTTAAACATTTCCCCTCAAGGGAGATCCTTCTAATTTAACCTTCTTCATTGTCTGGGAAATGTTGAGAAGGTGAGAATACACATGAACAGAATGAACGGTTTGTACTAGTAACTTGTGACAGATTATTTATGAAACTTTAGCAAAAATTTGGGGTCAATATTGATGACCTTAAAACCTTACCGAGAGCGGCTGGATGTGCCATACTATATAACCATCCTCTCACTATTGCTCTACTATGCCAAACACATTCATCAGAATATGCTTTTTACAGCAGTATCTCTACAAAGGTTTAGTTTGTTGAGAAATTCCGTTACTAGGTTCGAAAGATATATGTCAGCACCCTAAGCCTAGGTAGAGAATACCTTCATGAATTTAGATTAACCCAAACTAGCTATTAATGCAGGTAACACTACTATCATGAACTTCTGTAAGAAACCGTGACCATTGTTCCAAGCAGACGTCCCCATGCATGTATTGCTACATTCGGGTAAAGACTCATTTCATACTCACATGGAACTAATTTGAAAGTATTGTCGCAGATAGAAATATTCACAGTCATTAACACCTGTGCAGAAGGACACTTTCAAACAGATCAGATGTGAACATTGCCTAATACAGTTTGATCCCCTCATACCCAGTCCGCCCCCTCCCCACCCCCCTTCTCTCTCTATTGATCAATTCCTGTGACAATGCATCTGATTATTTACAAAGTAAGGAGTAGAGGAGGGAGGGTTCAAATGTTTTGACCCTCTTCTTTCAATATGAGGCAACTTCTGATCCAATTGTTTATTCCATATCAAGCATTTTCATGATTAAAACACTTTTCTTCCAAATGTCCCACCTAGAAATCACTCGTCGTCGTGGTAACCTGTCAGAAGTCTTTGTCAAATTAATCCAGTACTTTGTTTGTCGTCATCGTTCCCTAACATTATATTTGTCATAGATCCTTGCAAATGTTTGTAAATCAGCGATCATTTGCTTTGACGTAAACTGGTTTATGCCCATCCCCCTCAGCTGACATATGATCCCGTAATTTTTGGCGCTTTTTTCTTTTTTCTCGACTGGTGCAACATTTTATACGGTATAAGCTTAATTGAACGGTGTCATATCGTAAAATATAGTAGGAGTTTGATGTTTTATTAAACCATCAATTTTCATTTGTAACTGACTTTTCTTTAAAAAAAATACAAGGATTAATTTCCTCTTATGGACCAACCAATATCTCTGGTAAAACACTGCACAATCCAAAACAGAAGGTGATATACCCCAAGAGACGGGAGGAAAAAAATGTGATTGGCAGAACAGGGGGATATATTTTTAGAAATAATCTGACTTTTGATGGAAATAATAAAGTTGGTGGCTTAATTTGACGATTATTATGATTACGTTTCCAAGTTATATCTGAGTAACAAAGCAGAATGGATGAAGTCAAAGTAGTAATCTCTAAAAAAACTAGTGGATATTCAAAATTGATTTGGAGGAAATTTAGGAATAAATTTGCAGTAGTTGAAAATGCATCCTGTCATTTAACTTAATTAGTTAACACAATATGCAGTATGTAATGAAAAAAGCCACGTGGAGGTCCTTTAGAGCTTGGTTTTACTACTGTGGTATGAACTAGATAATCCTACTTGTCAAGAAATACCTTGAATATATCCAGTGGAAGTTACTGCTCTAACACCAGTCACATGACATTTTATAGAGTATGGACTTCCAGTACCCATTACTAGCTCGAAAGAATCGCTTTTGGCACAAAAATTGACTTTGATTTGTCTTAGAATGTTACAAAACCACTGTTATCATTCTAGGTGGTATTTCTATAAAAGTTATATTTTTGAGCAATGCTCGCTCCTTTTAAAAAGGTTAGATTGACCATTAATCAGTGACTGGATTATATACAGTTTGATATTGATTATCAATCAATGACTGGACTATATAGTCTGATATTGATTATTAGTCAGTGACTGGACTATATACAGTTTGATATTGATAATTAATCAGTGATTGGGCCATATACAGTTTGATATTGATTATCAATCAATGACTAGACTATATATAGACTGATATTGATCATTAATCAATGACTGGACTATATTTTCTGATATTGATCATTAATCAGTGATTGGACCATATATAGTCGGATATTGATCATTAACCAATGACTGGACTATATAGTCTGACATTGGTCAATAGTCAATGACTGGACTAAATATAGTCTGATATTGATCATTAATCAATGTCTGGACTATATATAATCTGATATTGGTCATTAATTAGTGATTTCACTATATATTGTCTGATATTGATAATTAATCAATGACTGGACTATATATAGTCTGATACTGATCATTAATCATGACTGGACTATTTTTTCTGATATTGGTCGTTAATCGCTGACTGGACCATAAGTAGTCTGATTCACAGGTCCCATTTAGGTCAGTTTCTCAGAAAATATAACTCTCTCATAGACACAGAAGACATGTGTTAGCAAGTGTGTTACAATTTTGTCAAGGACAAAGGGTGTTGGATGTCACCCAAAGGTGCTCCGACTTTGTTTGTTCGAAGTTCAAAGAACATATTTTCTGAGTTATTAGAATTTATAAATCAATGGATTAACATTTACACCTGCACTGAGAGGAGCCAAGGCCGTTATTATTTTAGCTGTAAAGCAACATTCCAGAGGAGAAGCAAATTTTAGGTTGAATATTTTGAACACCAGAATAGCTAGTAAACTGTTCTTTCTTCTCGGACTGGAACATATCTAGACTGAAATTCTGTACCTAATGTCATCCTTGAATCCAAAATGTGAAATAACATTCATTACACTATTTGATGACAGAAAACATTTCAAATTTATGTGTGTAAATGCAATTATGTCTAGCCAGCAGAAAAGTTCTTTTGAAATGCAGTGGTTCCACAATGTTTCCACAAGGCTTGGACCTATAATGCTATGTAATGTACAAGTGGATGTCACCTACCTCACATAGTTTGTACATACTAGTGCACCAATTACATTGTGTGGCGTAGAACTAAAGATTGCAGATTCCAAAATGGAAGCCGTCTTTTATTGTACTTTGATTAAGTCAACGATGATTGTGCTTAAAGCTCTCAAAGCATTTGCAAGACATAAAAAAACAATACAAGCCACAGTGATAAATTGACAGTAAGGCAATTATACCGAACATGATGATAGGGTATCATCTGACTGAAGGTTTTCTCCCCCAACCCCAACCCCCCCCCACCCCACCCCAACCCCTCTCGTTGCAGATGCCACTGGCTGTAACCATTACACTGGACTTATATTATTTCTGTCTGTGTTGGAACATATCTTTTTTCGGTCTTTCGTCATTTTGGCTGGATGCAAAATTAATTTCCTCCTTCAAATGAGCTGCTCTCAGGAGGATTCATCTTTTCAGGACATAATATCTGTGAGAAGTTTTTGAGGTATTTTGAAGATGCGTGGATCTGCTAGGCAGTCTTCTTGGGTATTTAAAATAAAAGAGTCAGCGATACCGGTAATGAATCACACATTTGTTAATTACAGTCTTGTCTGTTCAGCCAGTCAATAATATGAATACAGGGGGATAAGTTGTAACAGCATCAATGTCGTGTGTGTTCCTGATTCGATCCCCGGCCATCAATATCACCCATAGTGCTGTAAAATGAGATTATAATTAACCGTTTCAAACCTGAGAAGTTAATAGCCATCCTGTACTGAAATATGAACTGGAGTAGGGAGATGATTAGCCGGCCAAGGCTCTCACTAAATACTTCATGTACCATTACTCCCGCAGCAGAGAACTTCTCAAGTACTCTGTAATGTCTACCGGGAGGAGAACATCCAGGGAAAGGTCTTTAGCAGACATTAAATTACCGAGGGCTTGATTGAGTTACATAAGAGATGGCAAAGGATAAAAGATAAATGTACAGTGACAGGAGGCTTGGTAACACGATCGGCAATGAACTTGGGAGTGGTAAGAGATGTCACAAAATGTTCTTAGAGTTCTTAGACAAGTAAAATGTACAGGGGGAGGGGGAGGGGTAGGGGTAGGAGGGGGGAGGTGGGAGAGAAATGACCAGGGAAAGAGGTACAAACTTAATGAGGTATTGTGATTCATTCAGTAGGTAGTTTAGCTAGCAGTCAATCTGTGAAGAAAGTCCTATCACAAACGACATCAGTTAAAATGATATATATTGGTTAATCAGCAAAAGGTTGTCAGCAGATTGATCTGGCTCACAGAAAGTAGTATAACCTTTTCCAAACATACAAGGTGATAGCTGCTTGATGGTAGATGGAGAATGAGGGAAGTATTTAACAATTGTAGTGTGACTTAATTGAGAATGCAGGAGGTGTGCAGAGACAGGTGAGTAGCTTTATTGTTGGATCATACATCAAGTAAATTACAAGTCAAATATGACTTAGAAAAGCTTAACAGTACAGACCATAATTAGAATAAGAAATAGGCCAGATTTCTGAGTTGGATGTTTAATTAGTTATAATCTATAATAATATTCCCCTTTGGAATTCATTCATTCCTTCATGCTGGTGAATGGTGCAATTCATTCAATCCTTCATGCATGGTCAATAAACTCCAAAAACCCAAATAAAGACCAAAGAAAAGGAGATGTTCGTTTTGTAGACTTGAAACCTGCTGATATTTGGGGCAATGCAGGTGCGTTACATGATCTCCGTAGTTTATATCTGATTCACAGAAATTTTTATTACAATGTTCAGTAGGCATCCAATCCTTTGAAAAATTTCATTTGAGTAGCAGAGATGAGAAAGTAACTGGTAATTTTTACCCAGCAGTTGACCAAAATCACAGATTCATCCTTGATTCTCATTTGCAATGTGGTCTATGCTAGGTGCAACTGCTACTGTATGATGTGGTTGGCCTAAGCTAAGCCTAGGCTTGACCTCTAGGGTTGGCAGAATGTGGTAGGCCTAGGTTGAATGTTAATAATTGTTGTTACATAGATACAGACTCTCTATCAGACTTTCAGACATCAGATGGGATGTGACAGTAATGCAACAAACAAGAAAAGAAAGAAATAATATAAAGCTATATGTTTGATAGAGCAAGACAAATTATGCTGCAAACATAAACCATTTGCATTAATTAGTTAAACTGTATCCATACTGACATGATTAAAGTTAATAATGTGACTTCAAAGTTGAAGAAAAAAAAGCAGAGAAATTTGTTTGATGGCGAAAGCAGCAAAATTAGACACTTATTGCACTTTTTTGTTTTGTGTGACTTCAAGACAACATTCTGATCTACTTCTATAATGAAAATGCTCTTATCAGACGACATCGACGAAGACGATGGCTGTTAAGAGAAAGACAAAGGAAAATGTCAATTATTGCAAATGTACTTTAATGCTAACAAGGTAATTTCGCTACAGTCTGACAACTTGTTTCCTCTGTTGAGTGTGACAGCGCTCAAGTTTTAAAGACCTAATTAGTCATTAAGCCAAGAAAATCTTTCTCCGAGCTACGATCAGCATACTTATGCGAGTATGTTCGCTCCGCAGACTTCTGTTTTTCGCTTTGAAATTACAAATGTCACAAAAGAGAGTTAATAGTCGCGAGTCGAATCAGTTACGAGCGGAAAATAATTACCCGCCAGGATCTTCATCTTATTACTCTGCAAAGCTCCGCTCTTTTAAAGAGCTCAGAGCGAGCTTCATCATTTCCACGATTTTAATATGAAAGAATCATGAGCGAAAGCATAAGCCAAATAAAAACAATAAAACAAAAAAAATTGGTTTAATGAATTTTTCTCTCAGAAGTGACAAAAACATTAAGGGCAAAATGTCTCAACAAGAAGAAAGAAACTGTAATCAACAATTTATTGCTCTAATCCATCTCACAAATTGAAAAGTTCTTTTCTTTAACTTTTCCTTAGCTTCTCAGAAGTGATAACTTAAACAGACATTTGTAATTCAATCAGGATGGAATTTTGGCTATAATCCCAAGAAGTTGACACCAGTTAAGCTCTAGCTGTAATTTTTTTTTTCTTTTCACACAAAAAAAGGAAAAGTTGCATATTTGTCCCCTCTCTGTCTTTTATTTCTCACTAAGACCCCCCCCCCCCTTTTCTTTTTCTTTTTAATATATATATATGTATATATATATATACATATATAAATTTACCGGAGGGCCTTTATGGGTATTATCAATCCCAAGTTGTTTTCATAAGAAGTACAAACCATTCTTTTGTCTAATGTGTATTTATGTGGAAGATTTTGTTTTTTTGTCTGAAAAAGCTCCTTTTTTCAAATAGCCTTTTTTACATATTTTCAGGTCTTTATAATTGGTTTGATTGATTGAATGAATGAAGACTATTGGTTGAAAATAAAACATGTCTGGAGGCAGTCGAGATTGGGAGGCTTATCTCGTTGAATTTAATATTCAAAGACAACAACTACCGTTGACGGAAGACAAAGGCTGTGGTTTACTCACCAACAGTTTGTAAAAGGACATCCTAAATGGGAAAGAAAGAAGGAAAAAGAAAAAAAAACAAGGACAGTTTTATTTTTTGTTCCAGAATATTCCCTTCCTTTTTCCCAATTCTGATTATAAATTCAGTTTCTGTGGAAAGGGGATTATAAAAGCAAGTGAAAGGGAATAGTTTTGGTGTTTAAACAAACAGGAAGTTTAGATTTAGTTATGTGAGGTGTCTTTAATGGTGGAACGATGATGATAATGAAGTATAAAATGTTAATAAATTTGATTGCACATAGTGTGACTGTAGTTTTGGATGGTTGCAGGGTAGTACCACTCAGTGTATGATAAACATTACTTGTTACATTGTATTGGAATAGGCAGAGTTGGGCTGTTTAGTATCGGTTTAAAGGCGATGGGTCGGCATGTACTTTCAGACTCCTGCATTTAAGTATGTGCAGTGTATAGTGTATGGCATAGTGCTTGTTAGTGTGACCACTGAATATTTTTTTCCCAAAAACCAAAAAGTTCAAAATTGATACAGGTACATCACTTAACCCTGTTTGATACAGTCACTCGGTCCGATGAGTTTCAGATAATTGTTTTTGTTATTTAAACAAGATGAAATATCTTGCCGATAGCAATCTATAGCATAGCATGTGTAACCACCTTTAGCATATACATAGGCAATCTGTAGCATATAGCAACCTACAGCATGTACCACCTATAGCATGTATAGCCACCTATAGTATATGCATAGGCAATCTATAGCATAGGGCCACCTACAGCATATAGCAACCTACAGCATATAGCAACCTACACCATATAACATAGCATATATCATAAAGCATAGCCACCTGAAGCATTGGCAATCTATAGCATCCGGCCACCTACAGCATATAGCAACCTATAGCATAAAGCATAGCCACCTATAGCATAGGCAATCTATAGCATAGGGCAACCTACAGCATATAGTAGTCCATAGCATGTGTAGCAATATGCCTTTGCAACCTATAACATGTCATATAGCAGCATATACATCTTATAACATGTACAAAGCATAGCAAACAATAGCATAGCAAATGAACCAAATCGTTACCAAAAGTCATTGAGTAACCAATTAACCCGATCCCTCCATTACCAATACTCGATACCAATTTAAGTTGGATCCTAAACTATTTTAGCCCAGTAATATTGAAACTTTGTTACCTTTGACCTTTAGCATTTAACCTCCTTTCTTGAAAGATACTGAGGTCATTTTGAAAAATTGGTAAGACACATTTCTTACACTGTGTGATGGAACACACTGGAGAATGAATGATGATAGAACATACGCCTACCATTTATCTTAGTTTTGTAGTCCGTTTACACTGTACAGATTAATTACTAGCAGCCAGCTCGTTTTCATGTTTGGTATAAGCTCCATTACGACTCACTTATGATTAGTATTGTGGTGGTAACTATAAATGTAGATTCCTTTGTTCCACTTCTTCATTATATAGACCAGCCAAGTTGTATCCCCTCAACAGTAGTGGCAAGATCTGTCGATGATAGTCATCATTCGTGTGGTTAATGCTATCACAATTTCATAAAAGAGTGGTTTTCCTTATTGCAGCAGATATTTGTGGTCTTCAGATTTAATGAGGTGTTTCTGCACAGGGAGGTCTCCATGTGTGTGCCCATATTCAGTCTTTTTGTTTCTGTTCAAATATTTCAAGATCATTTTCCTTTTCCTTTCAGTGCCGTTGAGCAATTAAATTATAGATTGAGAAATTAAATTGGAATATTTTTAGCCCCCCCCCCACCATCCTCCCACACACACACAGTATTTTCATGCTATTGATCTTCAGTTTATATCGAAGTACAAATAATACCCTCGAATATTTCAGCCAAATCATTTTTCCGTTTGTAAGATATGCATGGAGTAGTAGTATATCATGTACTGTATTCAAAGGACTTGAGCAATTCGCCTGATTTCATCGTTGGATTTGTGAAGTATCAGAAAAAGTAGGATCTCTTATTCAAGCCTTTATTAAAGCCCTCTTGTCCCACATCTGTCAGCCTTAATTAATGGACATAGCTGGACAACAGAATAGAACCCTTTCATATCTGCATCGACCAATTCGGTAGGCGATAAATTCATGTTGTATCATTTAAACATTTGTCAGTTAAGGTTTTGAATGTGATAGTATTTCATGAAATTATATTCTATTGAAGGAACTATAGGTCAAGTCAGTACTCTGGGAGTTAACTGGTGCAGTTGTTGTACTTATTCCTGTCATTGTTGTATTAACTGTAAAGACAAGGTGACCTAAGGTATGCGGCAAGGATCGGTAATTAAAATCTATAATTATCACATAAGGAAATCCTTTATAGGCATCATTAAACAGATAGAGGCTAGCCGTTTTAATATAGCTTCAGTTACAATTGCATAAGTTTTATAAAAACAGAAGGACTGATTGGGTCAATTGTTTAAACAATAAGAAGTTTAAAAAATACTATTAAAAAAAAATTGTTAATGACCAAAATGTTTGAATATATATTATATATAAGACTGAGATTTATGAATGTAATTGCCTCCACATTTAAGGCACATTAAGTCAATAAAATTATTTCAAAGGTTCTTTCCCTGCCCATGGTCAGCCTCCGTGAATTATTCACAGATATTGATCGGTGCGAATAACAAGAGACTTACTATTATGTAAGATCTCTAAGTTGAAGAGCTGTTCTTTGGGAATAGTTGTACCAACATAGGTGACCATTGAATGTGACCATTGCTATCATATTTGGGATCAGGAAACTGGCTTTGATTTTAGGGTTGTTTGATACCACTACTTGTGGCTAGATTGATTCTATCTTCCATTTCATTTTATGGTGGTCAAAGGGTGAGTCCATCAACAACTAAATGACTTCCAGAATCATGCCATGTTCCTCTCCCTCTCTCTCATTCATCCTTCCATGTTGACATAAGGATGAGAATTTATTGTAAAACTTCAAACATAGAAAAAAATGTGAACATTGTCTGTAAATGATCTTGTGGCAGTCATCATCTCATACATGGTTGAACTTCAAAAGATGCCTGCAGGCAGCAGCAGATTTTAATTGCACCCATTTGGGGGCTGGCCATCAACAGAGGTATTATAGAGAGCCATTATGACAAACCACATGTGTACTACAGACCGCTCTGTAACTGTCTCTACTGTACATACTCAACTACTGTGTGTGCCAACCAAGCATTGAAGGAACTGACAAATTATAACCATTTAATACACTACTACTACTCACTACTCCCAAGATGTGGCAGTGGTGTGTGGGGAGGTCTTTGAATGCCTCATTTGATGACTATTCCAGACCTTAAGAGTTAATCATCTTAGGGTCAGCGGGGTCATGTGAAAGTATGCGCCAACCCGTTTGTTTTTATGGCATCTCCCAATTATACCTTCTACTACCTTCTGATTCGTGCCCCGCTGTGTTATCCCTGCAAAATCTCCTCAACTTCCCCTATGGCGCTTGGAAATTTCTTTGGAAAGAAAAGAATAATTTTGGCTGCTTTGTAATTAACCAACAGCTTTGGGGGAATGAAATTTGAGGATTAGGGACAGGTTTGATATAACAGGGTTTGATTGAGAACTGACTTTCACAGTCTGCAAAATGAATTTATGGGAAAAGGGTATAAATATATCTGTATTTTTTTATTTTTTTTCTCAGAACAAAAAAACATTTTTTTTTTTTTTTTTTGGTGGAAATAATTCCCTGAAGGCAGATCATATATCATTGTAAAAGTACCAACGACCTGAACCTAATTTAAAGATGATTATTTGATTCGGGGTGATCTTCATTGATTTACATGCCAAGGGTGGCTAGAACCTTGTTGAGGGTAGGTGTCTAGTGCAACACGAGATCCTATGTACACTTGTCCACTTGACATCCTCCTATATACCCTACATGCTTCTTCGTCGTAGTCGTCGTCTCTGCCGTACATAATGAACTGATTAGCGACCTCTCTCTAGTCTTCATTCGCCATCCGTAACTAGTAATTACATTAAGTAACATTGCAGGGCAGCTGTTGTTGTGATCTGTACTGCTTTACTTAAAAGCAATGATGCGATCCATTAAGAACTATTTTTATGAGTTTCAGCAAATATTAATAGGTAATGGTTTCCATGCAGCATATTTTATGGAGGCCTCTCTTGGCTTTAGGGTCTTCTACTCCAACGGCAAAGTTGTAAATTAGATTAAC
This sequence comes from Apostichopus californicus, assembly GCA_020650975.1. Lineage (NCBI taxonomy): Eukaryota > Metazoa > Echinodermata > Holothuroidea > Aspidochirotida > Stichopodidae > Apostichopus > Apostichopus californicus. The sequence goes on from JAIPMN010004936.1 coordinate 12,473, forward strand.
ATTTTGAATGCAGAATGCTAGTCATTTGAATCGCCTGGTTGTTATGACATGCTGTGTATTTGTGTTTCGAATGGAGGTATTTTTTTGTGTACATATGTCTGTGCTAGTGTAGTGTAGTAGTGAGCATCTTCTCAATGTAAAGAGGGAATCATGTCTATGGGAAACAATATGGGGATGGGCTGAATATATATCAGGCAGCTTGCCAAGTTTTTAAACCAAGTGCTGATTCTCTAATGAGTGAGTTTTGAGAAGACATAAATTAAATTCTTATATGCATACACTGTTATGGGTCTATTTTGATTGTAAAAGTGTTTGTTAAGTGTCTTACTGTATATGCAATTTTTCATCGGCCACTGTACACAAAAGTCCAAAGAAATCCAAAGGCATTTTGTGGAAGGCTTCATTGTTATTTACATCTTTACATCAGGTTAGGAAAGAAAGCTTGTACAAATTGGGCTGTTGGTTAAAACGAGAGTGTTTAAATTGTTAAACAATTTTTTGGTTTTGTTGATGTTTTGGGAGAGGCAAATATAATTATCTCCTGGTTTGAAGGCACCTCTGATGGTATATGGTGAACGCAGGATATTAGGGGAGGTGGGGGGGTCATCTCTTCAGCATGATCCAGGATGATTCAAAGGAGGGGGTGT
>JAIPMN010004937.1:0-12031 GCA_020650975.1 Apostichopus californicus
ATATATAGGGCCCTGGGAGCAATGTTGCGACTCTATTTACATCTATAAAGGGCCCTGGGTGCAACGGTGCAACTCTATTTACATGTATATAGGGCCATGGGAGCAACATTGCAACTCTATTACATCTATAAAGGGCCCTGGGAGCAACAGTGCAACTCTACTTACATCTCTATAGGGCCCTGGGAGCTTCAATATCCCAATTGGGTACCAGGAGGCAAATCATGCATGCAACTTTTGTGATATGAAGCAACCAGAAAGAAACTGAAAAGTTTGAGCAAATGTTGGTAAAACACTGGTATAAATCACAGTTTGTCATTTTAGAGCAGTAACTGGGGACGGGAAAGGGTCCAGCTAGGATTTGGGAGGGGCAGATGGTAACATAGGAGCCATAAAAACACAAAAACATACTGGTATAGTGTGTATGCATGAATGATGATATTATCATGTCTCCTATTAAAAAATTATACATTCCCATCTATAATTAGTCCCAAGTAACTTTAATCACTGCCCTTCAATGATCGGTACAACTGGGTCTTGACACACTTCCTCTGTCTCATACATGTTAGAGACCTTGGGATTGGAGGAATGATGTTAGTTTTTCCACATTATCATATTCTAAACCAATCATAAAGCCAGACAAAGAAAACAAGAAAAGAAACTCCTCCCATATTGCTATATATTTGCATAAATTAAACAAAATATATGAAAGTGTTATCTTCTCTTATAAAGCAGGTCATTACTTGGACAAGGCCATCCTTTGACAGTAAGAAGACATTTTCTCACTGACATTTGATAAATCAGTCGGATATACTCAAAAACATCTCTGACAATATTGAACATGACAAACAGTCCTCGTTTATGTGAATTTAATACCAAATGTCGTTTGTACATCATTTAACTTTCTGTAACTTTGTATTAAGTGTGATGGTTTGTTTGTTAATTGTTTTTTTTCTTCTTTTATGTGTGTGTGTGTGTGTGTGAAATATGAAATGTTTATAAACTACCAGATTAATTTAGGTTTTGAAAACAATCCAATCCAAAATGAGTTTTTCAACAGTATAATTTACAATAACACTGCAATCTAATTAACATGTATAAGTAAGAAAAAACTCAAAATGCACCACCCATTAAGCATGACAGATTGAAACTATACTTAGTCAACGTTGCTTTCGTCAGAAAGTAATTTACAGCTCAGACTGTTAAAGGTTTATCAAAGGTTACATTGTCCCTGAACTGCGACAAACTCGGAGCCCGTCTCCGTGCTTACGAAACAATTACACCAATCGTACATTGAACCCAGGGTACTAATCCACTACGGGATACTGCCATCTGTGCTGGAGTATTAGCGCTAAGTTTAGCTCAATAGGAAATGAATTACAAACAGAGGGTATTTACTCAGACAGTGAGACTGATATCGTCCTACTCTTCCACTCACAGAGAGAAATTATTTGCACAAACCTGTTAAAGAGATGATAATGTGCAGACTATTGCAGCTCTATTACCATACAAAGCAGAATATAAACCCAACAGAAATGCCAGCAATTAAAACTGTCTCGGTTCAGACCATAACGATTTATACCCAGGGAGAGTTTTATGAATGAAATAATGGACGGCAACTTTTATCGTTTCAAAATTAGGGCATTTATTTTAAAGGTTAGACAGAAAGGATGGATAACTGACTAGCACATGATACTGTACATGAAATAAGTCTAAATTGTGGCAGACCAGCCAATTTGAAGGTCAACAAATGTGGAGGGTCAGCCACTATGTGCTAATGATCGTAACGACTAACCACTTAATGATATTCTCTTTAGTAGTGACGTAGCCAGGAATTTGCAAGGGGGGGGGGGGAAAGCACATTTGGCGATTGGTATGGGGGGAGGGGTCTAATGGGAGGGGTGTCGACTGCTAGCTTAGCTTCATACCATGCTGTTCATGCAACATCATATGACGAATCATAGAAAGGATGAGAACGCACGTTGTCGTCGTCGTCGATGTGCATACAGTTCGTGACATTCCATCGAGTGCGGTGAGGTAGGCTATATGTATTTTATTATGCAGTGGCCAACTGTAGGCTATAGGCTAAATTGCATCTGCCAAACTAAGTAGCTGAATCAGAAGCCTGAATGTTACTACGATTTAAATCGAGTTCACGGAGCTGACGTGTATTCGAGATCAAATGAGCACTGACAAAATACCATGAAAAAGTTTTTAACATTTTTTCGACACTGAAAGGGGGGAAGCAGTTGCTCCCACTGCTCCCCCCTTGCTAAGTCCCTGGGATAAGGATGGAGCACAACAAAATGGCCGACAGTATTCATGTAGACATGCTTGATGCGTCCAATACATCTCAAACATATTCTAAGTGTCAAACACATACTGTGAGGTTAAAGGTCATTTACAAGTTGGCTCTACATTTTAGCAAGTTAAAAAGTTCTCAAAAATTCTTTCCTGGTGATTCTGACCTTCCAAACCCTGTACCCACCCAATGCTGATGAAAGCTAAAAAAGATGACTAAATATATCAGAGAGGAAAACTGTTTGAGGGTTGAGCTCATGAAATTGCATGTTTAATGTGGAGGAACATCAGCGAACATTATTTGACTGTCTAGCAAATATCTGGAGCCAATGCCAACGATCGTTAAAGGCTGCTCGTACTCAGTTCGGAGCTGATAGAGACAAGACCATATAGTCTGTTTGAAATACAATATTACTGCCTGCCACTTTGCATGAAATTGATAGCGGCTCCACACAAAAATTCTGAAGGTCATATGTGAAAGTTGTTCGGTGAGTGTTTGCACTGTCAGGTGAAGTAGTGCTCTCAATAACAAATGAACTTGATGAAGCCCTCTGTTTCCAATCCTGATTGTTCTCTGGTAAAAATATTGAATATCCAGATAAAAGGTACAAACATTTACACTTTAGGAATTTATTTGATCTTATCTGGTCTAGTATAAATCATTCCTGATACATGCATGTGGTATCAAAGGAACTAATGGTAATTTTTTTTGGGGGGGGGGATAATGTTCCATTATCTTTATCAGCGATTTGAAAGATAACTTCAGATTTCTGTACGTGTGTTCAACCTAGTAGGCAAAAAGACAAACTAATGATGACTTGTTACATATGCCACTACAGTTTAAAATACATTCTGGAGAAGTGAGAAAGATGAACTTTCAATGAACCTGGTCGTATCATCTCTGTCAATAATGATCGTCATCTCGCAGTCACACATACAGGTTGTTTTTCTTGATAATCGTAGTCAAAAGAAAAATCTCATTAACCCAATAAACACATGACTTGTTGTTGTTCTTCAAAGGATTTAATTTGAATATATTAGACATCAACAACTTTTAAAAGTTGAAGAAGTCAATGGTACAATGCGGTGGATTTCTCATGGCCGACTACGAGCAGGTTCTCTTAATTAAAACAGGTTTATTTATACCACCAACGTGGTACTAATTCATTCATGGCATTTAGAATGGTGTCACACTGAGGGACGGTAAGGAGGGCTTATCTAATGGGCAGGGTTAAACTGCCTGGATTATGAACGGACTTGTTAGTAGGGCAATGTCTTGCATAACATCATTGGGACAAAATGTGTAGGATTTAATGGCCTTGTAAAAGGTGAGGTTGCTTGGGGGAATGGAAGGCAATTCACAATGAATACTGTCTTAGGGAATAATTTTTATGTAATACACTATGTGACATACTGTATGGGGATGGGGGTTAGGTTGGGGGTGGGGTAGATGGATGGATGGATGGATGGATGACACCTCACAATAAATACTGTCTTGGGGAATAGATGTACTACACTATGTGACATACTGCATGGGGATGGGGTTGGGGTGGGGTGGGATGGATGGATGGGGGGTAGAGGGATGGTGATAGGGGATGGATGACACCTCACAATGAATACTGTCATAGGGAATAGATGTACTCCTCTAAGTGACATACTGTATGGAGATGGGGTTGATGTGGGGTGGATGGATGGGGGGGGGGGGGTAGAGGGATGGTGCCAGGGGATTGATGGCACCTCACAATGAACTCTGTCTTAGGTCTTAGATGTACAGTATGTGACATACATTATGGGATGGGGTTGGGTTGGGGAAGGGATGGATGGATGGATGGATGGGATGGGGATGGGATGGGATGGGATGGGATGGGATGGGATGGGATGGGATGGAAAGATGGGGGTAGAGGGATAGACAGTGGTGAAATTTGAAACTGAAAAGGGAAAGATTGAGCCATAAGACAGAAGAGAGTACAAGTAGTGGTATAGGTCTTTTGGCAATATAGTTACTTGAGTTTGGATCAGTACAGGAGGCACCCTAACATGAGAGTTCTTGACACTACCACAAACCCCTGCTGTAACATGTTCATGACTTTAATTGTAATTAGTAACAATTGTCAAGAAAACTCAATTATGTCACTCAAACTCGATCCGAATCCAAACGAATGTAAAATAATCTCCTGTTAGGTAAAGTCCCGAGATAACCAAACCTTTAAAAATCAATTAATACACCCTCAACAATTAGAGAGTGTTGAAATAATTTCTAAACAGCTGTTCCGGTTTTGGGGTTTTAGACATAGCTATTTTTACATATATGCCCTATCAACCACTCGCCTACAACCTGTTCAAACATCGCTGTCTGAGTTGCGTGCCAGTCTCGGATATCCGCAGCCCAGCTGGCTCTCGCCAAGCAGTGTTTAACCAGATGCGAGTTCCTACGTCAACGGACGTAAAAGAATCACCTGTACATGGAAAAAACCCATCGAGCAGGAAGGGCGTGGCACCCAGCCTGCAACGGAACTCTCCCACTCCACTCTCAAGTAACATTGGGTTACCGTGGCAACACAGAGCTAAACATTGGATATATTTAGCCTGCACCTGCAGATATTTTCTACGGTAAATATCGGAAAAGTAAACGTTTCGCAGAAACTGTTTGCACACTAATTGATTGTGCGGTTTTTCCAAAACTGGTACAAAGAGCACAAGGAAATATGAGGGATATGAAAAGGAACTACATATATGATGACTAAATTTGGCACGTATCGATTCTTGGTCATGATGCTCGAGTGCAGCCGAGTATTGGGTTGAAATAATCACAAATCCAGAGCAGAAGAAGGAAAATATATAGACGTCTTTCCAGAGTTTTCTATTTTTAAGGATTCGTAAACAGACACCGGTAGACACAATTATTAACTACATTGGGGTTGTCACCCTTCTTAAATGGTCATAAATTTATCCAGTATTTTGTCAACTCAAAAAAATATGATTCTTATTAATGAAAATTACAAATAAAATCTTCCACACGTCATATTTACAGAATCATTAATGGTTATTTATATGAACCCTAGGAAGTTTAAAACCTTTGTAGATCGTGAACAATCGTTTAGCAAAAAAATGATATTACACAATGTTATGGCTTCAACGAATGAACTGTTAATTTACATATATTTGCATATACATTTTAATTGTAAAGTCAGTAAACTGGCAGCTACAAGTCCATATTATATTTGAGATACCACCAAAGTGGCCTTTCGGGCAAAAATCAGGCTAAATCAGGTGCTTGTGACTGCATGTGAAAATAAAAGGAGGATGCAATTTTTTTTAGATTTGTCGCATTTCATTTTTCCCTCTCCCTCAAAATTGAATATTTGGATCCATTTCTGTTTCTTTGGAAAGTCTCCTTTGCAAGTTGACCTCCTCCTCCTCCTCTATCAGGAATAATCTGAAATTAGGTCACTGTCGTTTAAGTTCAACATTATTTTACTGGTCAGCCAATTTGCACCTGCTTTTGGTGTTCTAGTTGCAGAAATCAAGTAAATATTACAGCTCAGTTTCATTGGTCGTTGGTCAACAATTTTGCCAAAGTTAGCCGAATATCACTGAAAATTGGATCATAATTGATCAAAGTGAGACGTATCGTCCTGGATTTTTTTCTACGGAAACGAAGGATAACTGGACATTTAACAAATTTGACTGGATTCTCGAAATTTCATTGCCCAGACACTTACTGCACATTAGTATTATTCATCTAAACAGTCAGATTTTGATGACTGCAAAAGTTTCGAGTTTTACTTCACTTCTTGAATGAAGCTTGACTAGCATAGCTAATGAGCTACTGGTTAAGAAATTCTAAACGCACTGAAAAATTTACCATTGTCAACTGCAGATGCTTGACATAAAATAAAATTACTGAAAGATATGCAACGTGAAAGCTAGAGAGACAATTCCCAAGTTCAATGCATATTGCAAAATCATAATTATATGTTGAAAGTTATAAAACTGCATTCAAAATGAAACTTTTCTGAAAGAAAAAAAAAATCCTCTAATATTTTTCCACGACCAGTTTGGTTCTATTATGATAATTAGTTAAAAATTTAGTGACAAACTACTTTGTTAACTTGTTATCTTTAATGGGTACTCTGTGGTTAAATTTCACTCACACATGCATACTTAATTTATCCACTTGAACATGTTCAAATATGCCACAGACAGTTCCCAAACATTGTGATAACTGAGCACAAGCAGAGATTGATCGGTACCGCGATTCAATGTTTCACTCCCAGTTACTGAAAACAATTGTACAGTACATTCTTTCAATATTACAAATATCAAATTTAACAACAAGATTATACAATAATTGCTTTCTTGTAGTTAATTCAAGTATTCTTTTTTTATTGAGGAACTTTGAGGGGGGGGGGGAAATACCTACCCTTAGAATTTAAAAATGAACTGTATTAGAATACTATTGTGTCTACACTGAAATTTGTTTAAATTTCACAATCATTTTGCAAAATTTCTGCTTGGGAGGCTTGTTTACAGAAATTTATCCTCAGCTGCAGGTGAAATGACTTTTAAGAAGCTGAAGACTAAAGGCCAATCCAGCTTAAGCAGGAATTAACTTGTTTCTATCCAAATACACTCTTATCTAATCATAAACGTTCCGATTCACAATTCTAGTATTTAGAACTAACAATAATATAGTTTGATTCAAATACGCAACCTAGTATAAAACAAAACAAATATTTTCACCTGGATAGTAAATCTAATCTGATCTTGAGGTATACCCAAGTCTAAATATAACATTTTATTACGGGATCGAACGTTTGTTTGTAAATACCACCTCTAAACTTAGCTGCAAACGAACTTTAACCATAACGCACAGCTCCAGAGGTGACTTTACTTTTAACGTTCTGATTATGTGATGGCGCTATTCATGTAATATGTTACAAGCCATATGGCCAGCCTTCTGACCAAACTAGAAGCCGTGAGTCAGTCAGCCGGCACGGACGAAGATATATTTCTCTACTGGTATGAATATAAATGAACTCCTCAATAGATGGACTAAAGAGAACTTCAGATTTTTCTATGGTTGTACAAAACTTTCCCTTGCCATCGGGACAACTACCCAACTTGTTGTTGCTGTTGGCGGTCGAGTACGGGGGCGGTCCAGGAATGGGAGGTGGTTGGGGAATGGGAGGTGGTTGGGGAATGGGAGGTGGTTGGGGAATGGGCGGTGGTTGGGTAAGGGGAAGTGGTTGGGTAAGGGGAGGTGGTTGGGTAAGGGAAGGTGGTTGGGGAGGGAAGGTGGTTGGGGAGGGAGGTGGTTGGGGAAGGTGGTTGGGGAGGTGGTTGGGGAGGTGGTTGGGGGAGGGGAGGGGAGGGGAGGTGGCTCAGGAATGAGAGCCAAAGAGTGGGAGAAGGATGGGGGAGAGATGAAGAAACATGTCTACTTGTATAAAGGATGATTCTAGGCATAATTTTAGTCTTCATATTTCATAGTCCAAACTGTTAACTTTGATTGCACTGTGCTGGTAATTTTTCTTTTTAGAGCTATTCCGCACCTTTAGAACATGTTACGTCTCTCGAACGCTTCTTTAAGGCCAGCTCAATAAAAGTATGGCCTCCTCAGTGCAGATGTGTCTGTTAATTTTAATCCATTGGTTTACAATTCTAATAACTCGACCTAACCACGTTAGGACATTCACCATACTTTGTTATGATAACTTGGGCATGAATTCCGAAACTAGTTTAATATTTGAGGCTATATGGGCCTTTATGGGCCTTCTTTTCCTATTGAAGTTTTGCGTTGCATCTGAAGAACTGACCTGACAATGATCTGATGTGTTAGACTCAGTCATCCAGTCACTTTCATTAATGAGCCTGAATTGTTTAAAAGCGACATTTCTTAATAATTATGAAATTAAAGAATCTGGACTGATAGCAATGTCTTTTTGTTGTTGTAATTTTATGCCTTTAAGTGATCTCTAAAGGTTAACCCATTCTTTAAGTTAACTAGTGAAATTATCTCTTCGTTTTCGAACCCTTTCCCCAGAATACCGTAGCACCTCATCTCCATTTCTTCTCAAACTTTACGGGATCTCAATTATATTTGAACTTTCCAAGCCTATCCAGCTTTTGCATATTGCACATATAATTTAACCATGCAGATGTATGACCACATTTATCGTACAAAACCCGAAGAGAATGTACCGACATGATTATATTTTGGAGATTTTGTATCTCATTTGTTTTGATTGATATATTTATCAAACTGCAATGCAAACCAATCATCTTTAATTCAACATATATCACTTTCATTTTACCTTCGTTCGTCTCAGGTTCGTAGAAACGTGGCTATTTAAAACTGTTCCTGTGAACAGTACATGATCAATCAATGCAACTTCTTTTCCCCAGGTTTTCGTCACCTCCCGCATGGCTCAGTTTCTAGTTTCACTCAGAGCTGATTTCATTCTATCTAGGGTCCTATCTCAAAAATAGTGTGAGAAAGAAAAAAAAAACACGAAAAGAAACGAAAATTGGAAAAAATTAAAAATAACGAATACGAATTTAGCAGGCAAAGTTTCTTTCTTTCCATGAGAAGAGCTGGGTACCTTCATTGAATAACAAAATGAAATAAAATAAAACTATCTATAAATAAACACAATTAAGATTAAAAAGCTGTTAGAAACATGTATATATATCATAAAACATGACTATACCTGGGATAAATTTGTGAACATCTTCAACATAGCAGGATTAGACACTCAGTGATCATATCAAATCCGACTAAGATATTTTCATTACCATGACAACAGCATAGTTAAAGATTCGGACAAACCCAGTCTAGTTTATGCAGGATTTTCAGAATTATGATTGACCGGGGAAGACAAGGAAGTTTCGGGTGACCTGGAAATGAAGCGCTAAATTGTTACCAATCTTGGTACAGCGGGTAGGCTAAGATTGATTGCATATATGCTGTGTGGAGGAGAGGCAGGTTTGAGAATCGGCAAGGTACATAAATGAATAAAGTTATTGATAAGAGTGCCATCTTTATGTGACCAAAACATCAGCCTTCAATCTCAAATCTTCCTCCCACATGTAGATTTCTGATGCGTATAAAAACTAGCTCTCTTTATACAACGTACAGGGAGATCCTGTATAACTTGCCGTTTATAACTGTTCAACTATTGACAAATATAACTCACTGCAATTCAACTGAATTAGTTGCATTATATAATCAATCTTGTCCAGGTTAAACCCTAACTAGTTTAAAGAGAAATGGACCCTCCTACACATGGACCCAGTGGTCCCTACCTATGTACTACAAGAGCTCTTTAGTAATTTTTAGTACTTAAGCATCAAAGTATTTGTTTGAACACCTCCCAGAGTGACCTCTGTACATAATACATATATAGTGCTGCATCATAATAAGCCCACTTAAACTGCAATCACAAAGCCTACATCTCTCTTTCATGGAATACTGCAATGGCTGTTTAGTTTAAATGGATATAACAATAATCATTTAAACAAAAGCAATCAAATCTCCCACAAATATGTACGAAAAAGTTGTAATACTTCTGAATATCAACAAGCACAAAAGCAAAAAAAAAAAAGATGCTTTTTTTAAATCACAAGTTATACTGAACTATTCTACGAATCTGAATTCTAAATATATCACGAACAGTGCTTTCTATTCCATCGAGGACTTTCGATTCTGATGGCCTTTATCTTTCAATAAAACTCGTCGAGTTCAGGTCTTAATGTCTACCAGATTGAAAGTGAAAGAGGGCGCTTACTGGGAAAAATCTCCTTTCGCTGAGTTTGCAATAATTACTTGACTTCTGGGTAAGGGGTGTCCACAAACAGGATTAAGTTAAAACGTACGTGCAGTTAACGACACTGGCGAAATGTCCCGAAATTTTCCCCTGCTATGGAAACTGAAAATAATTACTTAATATCAGTTAATATGATTTCAAAATAAGTCGATTATTAAGAGGTTAGAGCTGTTCAGACTCCTGGACGATTGAAGTGTTGCTTGGATGGCTATTGTGCAATATATACATACTTATAAACATAGTACTTTGAAAAACAAAACATTGTTATGTATCTACATTAATAACTTCTTACCTAGTCCCAAAACAATACTTTCATTTTTTCTCTCTTTTAAAATACAAACATAATTTTGCTTGTTACAGCAAGGGTAACTGGACATTTATTTCTAATTTTTTAAGCTCTTCCATCTTATGAAAAGGAACTTGCAGAGGGGTTGCTCCTATATTAGAGCTGAAATCTAACAAATAGTAGATGCCAAGTAGTTTTAACTCTCTTGCCTATGAAAATACTGCAAACACAACATGATTTGACGGAATAGTCACAGACTGAATTCTTGATTAGAAAGATATCGATGGTACAGTAGATTGACTGGAGGTCCAGAGGTGACTGCTCGGTGGGAGGTCAATTGTCAAAAGGTCATCAGGTCCCTTTAGAAACCTTAAAATGAGAGTGCATAGGGTTATGAGGAAGTAGGTGTACAAGGAAGTGAAGTGAAGAGTCTATTAGCCAGACATACTGATTTAGATAGCTCAAGAATTTCATCTGCATGCATCTACTATATATGACAAGAGATTTCAAGATAATTGTTTTAGCGCAGAAAAATGTTTAAACTTTAACACTAGGATGGCGAAATACAAAATATTTCTATATTGTATAAAAACTGTGGTGAAATTGATTCACACGTTAACTCTTTCATCTATATTAAATGACAATTTGAATAATTTTCTACCACAATGACAATTACTGGTGCCAGGCGCATAGCGAGGAATTTTCCAAGGGAGGGGCGAAACTGTAGGCAAACTATCAGAGCCGTAGATACGGCATTGCAAACTATCTAAGGTTAGCGCCACCATGGGTTGGCCCGAAGCGTACAAGAAAATTTTGGCTGAAAATGCCTCCCAAAATCCCTGGAAAGGGCACTACCAGGCCTTGTAAGTTGCATCTTAGCATTTTCTCTTTTGAAATTACTAGCGATATCATATAAACATACAAAGAAAATATGCTCAAGGGGGGCGGCCCCCTTCCCCACACCCCCCTTTGGCTACGCGCCTGACTGGTGCACATGTGGCTTTATAATTTATCTGGTTCCATAGACCTTACTGCAACACCAAACGGCCAAAGGTCTTATTAAAAAAAATTAATTAAATATATAAATAAATAAAACATAAATCTTGGTCAGCAGTCTGTGTCACTATGGGAGTGAACTGCAAAAAGGTTTCTACCTTCCTTCTAAAACAGCTTATTTTATGCAGCAAAAGGCCTTCAAAACTGCCTAAAGTTTATTGTAAGCATTTGGGGCCTCCCTGTATAAGCTCTCACATTTTCTAGGTTACTATTTTGAATTTTGCACATAACAATGAACTTTTGTAGCAAACTTGTAATTAAATTGCTTTGAAGTTGTCTGGTGAAACCACAAAAGTTAATTGTTTACATCGCAGAGCAAAAAAAGTTGTTTGTACGCCAAGCATGAATGATTCTACCGACGACGGCGACACCTAGCTCCTATTATGACCTGCCAATTTTCTTTTTCTAGGTGACCTAACTTTTTATAGTCACCTGAATGAATGCTTATTTTCCAAAATTCCCACATAAGAATTTAACAGAAAAACCAAAAGCACTATTGTTTTTGTTTGTCTGGGAATTTTACAACCCATTCCCTACCTGATTCCCACCAGGCACAGAAAAA
>JAIPMN010004939.1:0-11498 GCA_020650975.1 Apostichopus californicus
ATATAGCCAAATAGAATATATTTATATTCGTTCCTCTTTTAATTTTACTCGAAAACCAGTTGTGGAGAAAAATATGCCTCAAGTTCTCAAAACTTGTGAACCCCCTCCAAAAATTCGGTCATTTCTAACTTTCCCTTTTTTTTCTTTTGTCTATTTTTCTTTTCATGGTGGATATACTGTATTTAAGTGTCCGGGTCATTATCTCACCAATTATTTCCTTTGTTTGTACTCATGCTATCAGACTGAAAACAAGCCGATCATGGTTTTGTATATTCGACCAAAATATCCCGTTTCGATCATATGACTATAGATATATGGTGTCAATAAAAGTTCGGATAAGCCCTCTTTCTCCGTAGCAGCATCAAAGTTTCACCAATGATTTTGCGAATGCGCAGACTCCGTGTTGATGACATCATACGGTATGTTAATTGGTGTCAATTCAGGTACGGCTTCATTACGTTAATACTGCGCATGCATACATAATATATATATTTATATAAACATTTCGATATTCATACTTGTTTTTCCCTTGTGTCAACTGACCGTATTGGGGGAGGTAGGGTGGGGTGGGGTGGGGGCGGTTAAGTGAGAGGTGGAGCGAAGGCAGCGGTGGGGATTTTGTAAAAGTCGTACACAGCAATGTTTAGAAACAGAGGTATCTTGAATTTGTCACCAAGTCATTATGTATAGGCCATGTGCCATATTAACTTAACTTGACCCACCCCCACTTGGACCCCCTACCCCACCCCTCCCCACCCCCAATCCATCGACGTCACACAATCTTGCAAGCTGGAGATGAAAACTATAGATGATTTATGTCTTCCTGTGAACAAAACACGAAGTGGTTCTTGCGACAGTTAAGAGTGAAAGTGGTTGGGTTTTCCGGTATTTGGATGATAATAACCTCGTGGTACAATAACACACAAAAACTAGGCACTAGTATTATTTGGTATACTGACTTTTAATTGAGGGGGAACAGATCTATAAACATCACATGTCATTCGAAACCACTGCGTCACTCATCTTGTGACTTGCAATGCCTAGATTTCGACACGCAACGCTTGCAATTTTGTAAGCAATATTGACACGTCTTGTGACATTTTTTTGACGAATCATGTAGTTTCACCACGGATGAACGCGTCAACATTAATATAACTACTAACACAACCAGCAGAATCTGGCATGGGTAACAGAAATTCCCCAAAAATAAAGAGTGTCAGAGGTCTCATGTTCAACGGCGCAAACGTTTGAGAGAAAAACAAATATATATACTGCGCGATGACTATGTGGTAATGGTGATATTTATAGGCTCACCTTGGTCACTGATTATTCAAATAGAAATAAATCGGGGCCGACAGACCAATAAATCCGATTTGACAATGATTAACCCCTGTTTTCGACTGAACAAAAAAACTTGGATTATCACTCGATAGATTGAGTTTAGCTAATTATTTATAGCATTTGGCTTGTTTTTCTACATACACGCATGTCCAAAATCACGCGTGTATAGGATACACAAGTCTCATTGAGGTATTGCCTATACGTGTAGCATCAGCCATATGGTATAAGCGGGCGTGTCAAAAGAATGTTTCAAGCATAATAGTACTACAAGTCTTGCTATATGAATCGAAAACTTGTTTTTTTTTTGGCCTCTTTTTTTAACGTTCAATAAGTTCTTTATTTCATGTTTTCTTTAGATATTAAGAGGCATTTCGGTTTCTTTACTTACGTCCCAATCTCATTATAAAAGACAGGGTTACACAAAAACAATGGACGAACACAGGCAGAACTGACGAAACAAACTCGTGTTTGCTTTAGACAGCCTACATCGGGTTCTTCTCATGAGTGAGTTCACATAATGTATAGCGAGGTGCGTTATGGGGTGGTGCCGGCATACGCCCCCCCCCCCCGCCCCTACCAGCATGGATGGGTACCGTATTATCAGAGATTAGGGGGACTTTCCAGTCTGACAAAATCTGTGTATTTATAAAACACTAAGAATCCTTGCCTGCATAGAGGTGAATATAGACCGTTTTCATTTGATTTTTCTTGTTAAGTCGGGTATATATATAGATATATATATAAATATATATAATATTCATATACGTTTAGCAGCGATATTTTTAGGGACTTGTCCAGGGGTTCCTTTTTACTGTGTACTCCGGTTACGATTCATGTAGCATCCGCATCGAATCTATCATTAACTTCCGCTTTTACTTTCACATTCTCTAGATATGACGAACCCATCCACACACACACACATAAAAAAAAAAAGGTTGAAAATAAAAAGAACAGTCAAGACATTTAAAGCCTTTTAAAAGAGCATTTTTTGGCTATTACAGAGAAAGAAAAACCAAAACAGAAAAACAAATCACCAAAAAATTCAACCCAAAAAAAATAAAAAAAGAAGGTGATCTTGTTATTTTCGTTGATGTTAGATTTTTTTCCAGGATGTTAGAGACATTGATCGCGCGAGGCATTATAATGACTATATACAGTACATGTACGTGTGCATCAAACGCTATTAGTGTGACCCTATAATGACAATGATGAGTATACGGAGAGAGAAAAGGGCAGAACAAAAATGGATATTGGCTTTAAAGGTTTCTCGACCTCCGCCTGTTCATTAGTCATCTTGTGCAAGAAATATATATTTGCGTGTATTTTTCAATAATACTTTTAACCACTTTTGTTATAAATATTACACTATATAATAACCCCATTGTGTCACTGTCAACTGTCACTGAAAAAGGACGCTGCCAACAAAACAGGCTATAAAATTCAAATTGTTCTTGAAATGAAAGTGGATTAAGTTGACCTATAGACGAAGTGTAAGCCAATTTGTGTTTATCAAAACACTGTTCTTATCTGGTTGTTAAATCTTTTTTAGGTTTTCTTTTCTATTTTTTAAGTTGAGATTGAGCAAGTTTGATTGATTAAGCAATGAAATGATACTTTTTTTTATGAAATATAATTGAAAAAACTAATATGCGTGCATTGCGGGCGGGATTCGGCTGTACGTCAAAGAAGGATAATTTACAGGTTGGAAATGTCATGGTTATACAATAGCGGGTCACAATTGAGGCTTAGTAACTTCTGTCTCAGTTAATCACGATTATCTATATTGTTCCGCTTTGATATGCGGTTAAGGACAAATTGTGCAATACCACATGTTATTATCATGAAATGACTATTATAAGTGACGTGGGTTTGACTGTTTTAAGTAACAATCGCTAAACTACGCAGTATAGAGGGAACAATCAAGACACGAAGAAATAGACACACACACACACATACACATACACACTCAGACCTAGAATATGCTGCTTTTTCCTGGCATTGTTTACCTTGTACCTACGATAACTTGTCAACAAGTTTGTAAACATTTGAACTTCTAGTAACTTGCCCATGACGCAGATACACATGCATGCGCCATTGTTAGATATGTAGGTTATATACTTCAAAGGGTGTTGTCATGCGGACATGACCTTGTCGTGAACTCATATTCATGGGTGTGTTCCAATAATGGCGATGTAACATCTATAGCCTGCTTGACAGTTAACCCTTTTTTATCCAAACTGTTTTCAAATAAAGAGGTTTGTTTTGTATGGATGTTCTTCCTTCCTTTTTTTTTATTAGTAATATTTGTTATTCTTGTCCTGTCCTGCCGTTCTTGGAATTGTTGAACTTTGCAACGGTTACGCTTTGGCGTTGGCTACACTTGTGTCCATAACCACACGTGACATAGCGCCTGCAATATTGTATGTTTGTCATGTCATTGTATTGGCTTTTAGACTTGAATTTTTATAGATTAAATATCAAACAAAAGTTTCCGCACATCACAATTTCCCCGTATGGCTAAGTTACTTGTTACATTTCTGGTTTTACGCACTTAACTATAGCACGGGCAAAAAAAACATGATTTGTGAAGTTTACACTGTACATACGTATGTATAACCAGGGGTTGTCTTTCCGATAACAGCTCCCCGGCAATACTTCCCATAGTATACTACCTACTATACACGAGTCGTCGAGACAACGATAGATTGGTACAAATTGGGAAAGATAAATATTTCGGGTGATAATGAGGTCACCTTCAAAATCAGTAGACGAGTGGGTGATGACGTCACTCGCAACGCGCACAAGGGTTAGTACCGTGTAAGCTTGTGGCTTGAGTTTGTACTAGATGCTATACAGGCCGATAATGGTGAAATCAAAGAAAATATAAGATATTTCTCTAAGTCCATAAATATGTAAGTCAATTGTAACGTGTTTTCAAGACATTAATTAAGGCATATCCGCGCAGCAGAAAGCATAGGACTAAAATGTAGACGACGTTTCTGCCCCGTGGTCGACATTATCAGTTTTACCACGGACCATATCAACAATGTCACACAATAGTCAAGTAGCATACATTAGGCTGTATAGAACAACCTCCTTCGTTAGTCATAACCATATAAACTTTACATTAAATAAGTTACGCAATCAAAATAATTTGAATTTAATGTTGATACTGGTGGTGAATTGTTACATTATGTGTAATACAATTCGTTTGACACACAATACATCATAGTACATGCTACTTAATGGTGAAAATTTGCCACATCGCCAAGCATAGCCCTATATAACGTTTTATTTTGATTTTATGGGTATATGGACAATCAATTTCTTTTATCTATAATACCGACACGTAGTTGAAGCTGTGGCTATATAGGCCTAAGTATCTAAATATAACAAGATCGTGGATGGCTGCAGAAGCCATTTGTGTAAATAACATTTTGTTCGCCGACAGTATACGTGTCACCTGTGATAACCTCGTGCATGCACTTTCCAAAACAAAAGACATTAAAAAGTGACTAAAAAAAAGGTGAATCGTTTGGCATAGGCTATTACCCAAATATTACCGACATGAATAGTGTATGCGCGTCACAGTTATAAATACATACATATAGCCTACTGTACAGAACATTAGCAGGTGTGTATACACACACAGTATATAATATATACGCCCGCCCTATTTACCCAGGGATGAGATTCTTGAGGGGAATTGGCCAAAAGATTAAACATGGGGTAAACAATCTGGGTTTTTTTTTAACAGAGAGAACGTTATTATTTAGGTTGTGGGAACAGATGTTTAAATCGGGACAGTTCTGTGTGGCAACTATATATTCCTAGCCTGTTGGTTCTATTCACTCGCTGGTATAGGAATTAATTACTTCAGTTCACAGACAGGTTTTTCTTCTGTGTTTAATTCTTTGCTATACGGTCCGTTAGTCGGCTCATTACAGCACAGCTAATATAGCCCTGCGGCTATAGTTTGTTAGGGAAACGTCCCCAAACAGATTTTCAAAAGTTACCAGATTTCCATTATCAAATGTCGAAATCTGACTTAAGAACAATATATACCGTTCGATTCGTCGTGACAAAACTGTCAGTTATACGCACTCAAAACCGTGAAAGAACTATTGACAGCATATATAGTAGAATGCATATATGCCTCTCTCAATGTCATTCAATCTCGATTACACACAATATGAACTACTGCGGAACAGTTTGTAAGTATTTATACTGACTTTTCGTCAAATGCAAAAAAAAAACCTATGTATTACTATGAAACCTATAAAAACCTATATAAATTTTATTCTTTGAAATCGAACGCAAGGCTTATCACATTTTATTATATAGATCGCCATTAACTTTTGATTAAGCAAAACAGAGTTAACTTGCGCCGAGTGCAACAACGTGAGATTTGCCAAGTACAAGGCTTTATAAAGCGCCAGTACATACAGTATATGAGTACGTATATCATCTTGCACTTGTATGTCTTTGCCTGTAATATACACAAGTTCCGACCATTTGTGTGTTCTGACCATTATATTCCTATATCAAATCGCTTTGCTCTTGATTACTCGCCGTTTATTTGTTTTTGATTCTATAAGCATGAATTCGTCATGAATTTGTTTTCCATTAGTACATATTATCTTTTATCAATGAAAGACTGGATTTTTGAAATAGCGCATCATATATGTGTATGTGTTGTTATCAATTGGATTTAAGTGTTTTAAAATGCTTCAACCAAACACACGGAGCATGTCAATGGCGTATTACATCAGTATATATATATATACATATATACATATATATATATATATTATTATTATTATTACCTGTGGGGCACTCGCCATTAACGCACACAGCATGATCACAGCAAGCTATCTTCATAAACAACAATATACCCTCATAACACAAAGTTAATATTCATTTTCCTTTCGACATTGCTTGATAAATGTTACAACACCGTGTTGTTTATACGAAATGATTGATATTGATGAAAACAACACACAAAGTACAATGACCAATTTTATCAAAAATTAATTTGTTGTACCATGTCTAAGCCTGTAGGCCTAAACATAAACGAAATTGATAGGCTATTATCATTGATAAGAAAAAAAAACCTTTTAGAATCATGCATAGAGTATGATTTTATGAATTATCATTTTTAAGATGGTTGGTTTCAAACGTTTTTGAGCATTATAAATATGACCTAATCTTTCTGCCGTATACAACAATAGACATTTATTTGTCGTTACACGTTCCCCACCTGTACTATACTTCTTTTGCAACGACGTAAATTGTGTATTGAAGATATACTAGTTTGTATTGGTTGATGAAACAGCTTAGACGCTGCATGTCCAATTCAAAGCGTTATTTTGTAGCAAATATAACGCATAATAATTGATGTAGCCAACATTGTGACCAAATATAGAGACTTATATACCTCAGTAGGCATTTATAGACGATGGCAAAACCAAGTGCCAAGAAAACAAGAAAACGACATGACCGCTGTCAAACTATAAATGACGGCTGTCTACACTTTATACAATATGTTTGAAGAGTGTTGTTTTTGTCTTTTGTGTGTTTGTATGTGTGTGTGTGTGTGTGTTTGCCTTTGATATTGTTCCAATGAATTTTGTGTGCTTGTGCATGGCTTCTGTTTTTACCTCCATGCTTGTACAAAAAGGATGCTTAACTTGACATAAGCTAATAGCTTGTTCACCAGCTGCTACACAAACAATTAAATAGAGACTAGATATGAGTTCAGTGAACGAATTAGTCATACTGATAAACATATATATATATATTGATATATATATATATATATATATATATATTTTTAATAATGTCCGCGTTTTCAAGATTAGCAATTCTTTTCTGTTTTTAAACTTTTCTTTTGTGTGCTTTGTCGAGATTCACTATATAACCGAGCAACAAATATGAGTTCTTACAATGTTCACTATACGTTCAAGAACCATAGCGCTTTCGATTTTTCTTTTAATTTGGAGATTTCGTACGGTACATATTTATTAATGTATATATTTGAACTTTAATTTTCACATGAATGGCTATTGAAAAGATAGCGAAAAGTACCATGAATTAAACGGCACTTATTAAGCTTTATTGATTGTTCTTTTCGCAACAAAAGTTACATTGTTCGTCGGGGGCTCTCGCTTGTTCAATATATCGATAGGCTCAACTGCTATATATTAGTGCGTTTTAATGAAGAGGTTCTTATATGAGTTTGCTTTTGTTTTGCGATGATGAAATATTTTCTTCATATTTTTCTTTTCTTTTCGAAAATTGTAAGAACTTGCCAGGTTGATGCAGACTCAGATATGGCGTTCAACATTTAGGACAACGACTTTAAGACATTTTATTCACGGCTTCAAGATTGCTTTAGTTTGATGGTTTTTTGGCGTCACCAGACGTTTATTACAAGGAAAATAAAATTGCACTTAATAAAGGAAAGTACCTCATATAAATCAACAATAGAACTGCTTCTAAACGTACTCCCATCTTGCAATATTTTATTTCGGTTAAATATCGGATCAGCAATTTATTATTCATCACAGATAAATAATAAATCGTTCATAAAGAAGAATAGGAAATCAGAATATATCTGACTAGAACAGTTATCCGATAAAATCTAGTGGAATCCACCCATTAATGATCTATTTCACCCCTCCCCCAACATACTCCACATATAGCAGGCCACATTCATAATACATGAAGCATGAATTTTTCTCTTTATATATTTCCCTCTAATATTATAGAATGGATTATATAACCAAGGCGTTCTTCCTCGCCTATCTCTATTCACCTACGTGGGTAACGTGTTATGAAAATACTCCACTTTTATATCCCGTACCCCCTTATGCCATTCACATAAAATTGAACATCACATTATTGCATATAATTTGAATATGAAACATAAGATGAACAGCAGAGGGGAGCGCAAAGAAGGTGGGGTGGGGAGGGCAGGGAGCAGGACCTTATTGTGAATGATTGCAAAATAAAGCATAACTTTCCAAATTGCAGTTAATGTATAACATTAAAGTGAAACAACAAGTGGAAAAAAGAAAAAATTAAATTAATAAAAAAATATATCGTCTTACCTCTTTTCGATAGTGGCATAATTTGCTGCAATTACTGTGTCTTCTTTATGCTTCAGCAAGTGCTGGTAATCCACGCCGTCCACAATCTTGTCCTTTTGAAAGCGAGCTACTTTTTGGCAGAAGCGGTAAGTTTTAAAAAGATTATAAATATATCCGCAAGTTCGGCCCCGTTGCAAATGTCAAAACAGTTACTAGCGTACACGCTTTACTGTCTACGTGAAAGTCAAAAATATCTTTGATTAACCCCGACGGAGTTTCCCCTAAAAAACAGACAGCGTGGTATTGTTGCTTCTCTTTTAACACCTGTCTTGTACCCAGGCAGATATCCTAACTATCCGAAGTTGTTACCAATGACTGTTACCTCGGTGGCTGGCAGAACAATACTGGCAGTTTGTTGTAGACCAATGAAAACGCATTGTTAAAAAAGGTGGGCGTGGTATAAATACCACTTTATACACAAGTTGAATGGAAAACCACGTGGTTTGTACAACAGCGTTGTACTTGTTGTACGGTATGAACAGGGAGTTCTTAGGGAACATAACAACTCCCTGGTATGAATGGGGTTTTGTAGACATATACATATACACGGAATACGTAGTATATCCATGATGAAGATATATAGTAAACAAAAGATTTGAAAACGCTGGTGTCAATGTGGGGAATTGGAGAAACGCTGGTATAGGACAAGGTGGCGGGCTGAGATAAACTCAGTGTAAGGCGTAAACAAAGGCAGTTCACAGGATATGCAATTAGTTAGTAGGAACAATAAATAACATAGTGAAAAGATACAAGACAAAACAACATGAAATAAATAGAAGGAGATCAACGAGAAATGATAGATAAATAGCGTACTTCCTAGTTGATAGATGATCGTGTTTTAGGAACTAGGTAATCTTACTTGAACAGAACTTTTGTCATTTTCTTTTACTGTAGATTTTTTATAAACTATTTTCGTTTGAAGATAAAAATGAAATGGGATGTCGCCTGATTGTCAGACAAAAGTTGTTTTAAGTTAGGCCGCTTTTGTTGTATCGTACGATCAGGGGAGTTGTTATGGAACAACTCCCTGGTACGATACATCACAAGTTTGAAGCAGTGGCAGAGTTTTTATTTTTAGTTCAACTGAGTAGGAAGCAGAATTTCATACCTATAGCCAAATTTTAAGCAAAATGTCGAAGAAAATCGCATTTGATACTCCAGTGACAGCGAATTACAAATTAAGAACATTCAGATGTTTACCGTAGCATCCACCAAGAAAACTGCAGAAAAACTGTTCTCGCTCGGAATTCTATTTGCGTTTTGACATCGCCGTTTTCCGCCACCTCTTTGACATGTCCATCGAGATTTTTACATGTATTCATCACATAACAGCAAACATAGCTATATTAGCCAGGGTTTTTCCCTGCCAAGAGCGAGTAATTAAGGACTTCTGCAGATAATGTGTAGAGTGTCTCCCGACAAATTCCTCATTTAGAATTAATCGCATGCAGTTCCTCAAATCCACTAGTTTGAATTCAACCAATCAGTGAATAGCTAAAATTGTCTTCAAGAAAACGAGTTTTGTCGTAAAATTGATGTTGTCATTTAAAAAAAAGAAAGATATATATATATATATATATATTGTGGAAATTGAGCAGAAAACTTGAATGATATGAAACAAATATATAGTTAAGCGGTATTACGCAACGTTATGTGTATGTTTACGTAGGCTATATTTGAAAACCTCTAAACACTTATGACAAGAGAAATATTCAGTTAATATAGATTGTCTAATTTAGTGAGTGCATAAGACAGTTGACCGTTTACGTGACCAACGGAATGGATGCAATTTCATCTGTACGCGTTGTGGTGTTTTTACATACTTTGGACGCGGTTAACAGTCCAAAGTTATCTTTGCTGATGCAAGGCTTTTATGTGAACTTAGGCACGGTACCCTGACCCTAAATCACCAAAGGTGGAGGAGTGTGGGTGCAAATAATAAAAAAAAAGTCGAAAAAACCAAACCTTAAAGGGTATGATGTATTGGCCCCAAATATGCTAGATATTGAAATATGGTCACCCGGTGTGGTCAAAATTCTGAAACTGTTTTTATTACAACCTTCGAGGAAATTTTCCTCACAGGAAAATCCAGTCATCTTGTGTGTTCCTTAAAAATATCCGAGAACAATTTGGAGAGTATAAAGACCGAGAGAAAAATAATTTTTGAAATCTTCTAGCAATTATAGCGTGCTATAATTTGGGGCCTATACAGACTACCTTTAAACTTGATCCACTCTGAACCCCATACAGTTTCCTTATATCGAAACTGATACCACGTGATCATGACGTGGATTCACTACTCCCTTGGCAAGGGAATGGATACCACATACAAGCATGATCTCAGTTATACCAGGGAGTTGTTCCATAACAACTCACTGGTTATACCATGCATGGTAAAAACAGAGCTGCCTGTCTATATGGACTGAAAGGAACAGATGTTTCTCACGCCTGATCTTAGTCAAATGGTTGGAAAAAGGGTACTCCGTGTGCCAATAAGCCTATCACAAATATCCTACTTTAACTTTAATTCGTTCGTGCATGGTACATCGTGTCTTACCATTTCTCCCCGAGTTTCATGAAGTACCATTGGAATGTGGATGACCTCACATTCAAAGCAAAATAATGTTTTTTTTTTCAATAACCCAGGAGTGGATCGTTACGGAAACCGTTCTAGATCCGCATTATACAAATGGGTTTTTGTACAAAACGATCTAAAATATTGTCATGTTACGAAAAATGCCCGGAAATGTTTAGCAATGTTACAAAGCAAACATAAACTGCTATATACTAATTATCATGACAATGTCGCGTTTTTTTTTTATAATCGGCTCATGGAAGTGACAAAACATATTCCGAAAGGGTTTATTTCCTCTGGGCGGATGTGCTTATATACGTAGGATTATCTGAAACGAGATGATAAATCGTTATTTAACACTTTGCCTGGTGTCTTTAACGAATGTGTATGGTTCATCCTAATAATGACAGAAGGGCCTGCTATATATATAT
>JAIPMN010004940.1:783-24759 GCA_020650975.1 Apostichopus californicus
GCAGACATCCACTTTTGGATATACTGGGTTTTTCCACAAATGTTCCAATACTCAGATATTGGTACCTCGTTCGTTTGATCAAAGTGCACTGGGCTACCGGGCTAATAGCGCTATCAACACGGTACTGTACCTGTACCATCAATGTATAGAAAATCTAGGAAATTAAAACTATATATTGATATTTTGGGCAAATGGAGGCTGGATTGGGAGTAGGGTGGGATGGGCACACCGATCGTCATGAGGGGGCACCTTCCCCGGACCCCAGCAAAGCCACCGGTCTGCCCCACTCGTTGAACTATAACTACGTATTGTGTCGGCTTCGGGCTTAAGGTTATTGAACACATACTTAAATTCCAGTTCAAAGCCACGTACAAGTCTAATGCAAACTAAGAAACAACACTTAAAATCACTTAAACAACTAGTGAATTCTTCCTTGCAAACGTGAAGTATGGCCCACCCCCTCCCCACACATTCCCACATCTCGAGGGCGCTATAAACCTCCATCCACAAAGTTATAAAAGTTGGATGTTTTGGGTAACTGTGCGGATGGGGTTAACGTTTATTGAGAACAGTAAACAACTTTCACTACATGACTTAACCCGTCGTGACGTATGACAAGCGATTCCTTCAACTTCACTACAGTGATAATACACGGTCAGATAGAAAGATATCCTACTGTGAACTACTATGAAATAATTAATGTGTATAAGTAAGTTGGCATGACGTTACGATCCTAGCAGGATCTTCTTCAGAGGCTAAATGACAAGTAACAGTATACAGAAGGGACAAAAACACGCACAAAATACAGACAGGTTAATGAGCACGGTGAACACAATGAGATAGATGTAAGGGGATTAGTAGACAAGGGATGGAGAGAAGAAAGCAACAGGGGAAGAGGAGAGGTAGGAGATAAACAGTGGAGGGACAAAGAGAGGATTAAGGGAACGGGGTAGGGAATAAACTGGAGAAGGACAAAGACAGAAAGGTGTGGAAAAGTTAGTCATGTCCTTCCTGAATGTTGAGCCCATGAGGTTGAATGGTGCGAAGGCGTTGCATCCACAGCCTCTCTCTGCTGATTCGTACTAGGTCAGGACGGCTACCTAAGGATTCAATCCCCTCGGTAGGGACATGTCGTTAATGGTATGGTTGGGAAGGTTAAAATGTTCTCTAACTGGGGTCTCAGTGTTGACTGTGGATCTGTGACCATAGAATCGCTTCTTGAGGGTGGTTTTGGTTTCGCCAACATACTGGATGCCGCAAACTCTACAAGAGATCAGATAGATGACATTGGTGGTTGTGCAAGTGATGTGACCCTTAGTCTTGTGTGTGAGTTGCATGCTGTGGCTGGTGATGGAATTGGATTCAACAACGTGGTGGCTGCAGATGATGAATCTCGAAGTACGATCACATTTGAAAGTACCATGCTGCATGGGTGTAGGGTTAGAAGTTAGAGGTGGAAGAGCAGCACGCACAAGAAGGTCTCGTATGTTGCGTGGTCGTCTGTAGGCGATGGTGGTTTTTTTGGTTGTTAGAGGTGATTTTCTGAAGAGGAGGAAGATTTGGGTGGAAAGTAACAACCAGGGGCAGCTTGTTGTCGCAATCTCGTCCCTTTTTGTCCTTCACTGCCAAAGTAGATGATCTGGAAAGGGAGCGCACTCTCTGAATGGCTTCACGCACCCTTCTGGCACTATGGCCCCTGGCAGTAAGGTGTTTTTCCAAAGCATCTGTATGGCGAATGAAAGAGGAATTGTTAGAGCAAATGCGACGAAGACGAAGTGCATGACTATAGGCATTTCCAGACTTGCAGTGACGGGGATGGCAGCTTGAAGAATGGAGATACTGGTGTGTGCAGGCTGTGGGCTTGGTGTATAAGTCTGTAGAGAGAGAACCGTGTTCCTTGCGAACAGTCACATCGAGAAAGTTAATCTGTCGGTGAGAGTAATCAGAGGTGAATTTGATGGTGCTGTGGAAACAATTGATGTGATTGATGAAGGTGAGCAGGCTATCCTCATCACTGGTCCAAACGAAGAAGATGTCATCAATGTAGCGCCACCAGATAAGGGGACGGCAGGGAGCTGTACTGAGCATGCGTTCTTCAAGGCTAGACATAAACAGGCAAGCAAAGGAAGGAGCCATCCTGGTTCCCATGGCAGTCCCGTGTCTTTGAAGGTAATGCTTGTCCATGAACGTGAAGTTGTTTTTGGTGAGAACCTGTTGCATGAGAACTTTGATGTCAGAGATGGGTGGACAAGGGTGGACCTTCTTAGACAGGGCTACACACGTGGCTGCGATACCTTCAGCATGAGGGATGTTAGTGTAAAGAGAAGTGACGGCGAAAGTACCGATGATGGCTGTACTGGGGATTTGGTTCTTGATATCTTCAAGTTTCCTGAGGAAATCTGGAGTGTCATGGATATAAGAATTAATCTGAGGAACAAGAGGTTTGATGAAGTGGTCCACAAACAAATAAATAATTAAAATGTATAGGCCTGTTAGACCTTTTGGTGTAATTTTGCAATAAGAAGGGTCCTCCAAGCTTTTCATAGCTTAGGGCCTCACCAAGTCTGAATCCGGCACTGGTTAAACTATCTTCCCTGAAATAAGCATTTATGTTTCGTTTTCTGTGATACCTATTTTGAATTGCGTTCCCATAGCGTTTTATAATTACCGGAACGCATAGCACAACTCTGTTTTAGCTTTGGAGTCTTTCACTGGTTTACTTGATAATATCAAGTACTCATGCAGAAGCCAAAGACATCATAGAAAACGGTACTCCGCGAAGCATAAAAATATGCTCTTTCTCGAACGACCCTTAGTGTCGGTGTTTGCAGGAGAGAGGCAAATGAAGGAACAAAACACGAACGAGAAAGTTAGGGAGTTATATCACATAAACGCCCCCATTTAATGGAACAAACTGTGATCATGAGCTATACTAAGGTTTTGAAGAGTAAAAAATTAACGTTCCAGTTCTAAAGACCAACTGCAGCGGGTACAGTGTTTTAAACATTGGTAAGAAATGGCCCGTGAGTAAGACGACCAAAATACCAATTTCAGACATTGCAAATACGTTCTAAGTCTCGCTGTTACTGCTGTTTTGACTTCAAACAACAATGTGCGTGGAGGGGGAGACATGACGTCATGACATGACGCCTTTAATAATTTTGCGGCGGAGGGAGTTAAAGTCATTGGCTAATGAAATCCATATATACATCATCATTATCGGCTTTTTAGTCACTGTTAGAAGGTGTTCTAAGGATTTGAGTTTAGCTTTTATTCTTGTCTTATTTTCTGGTATATAAGGTCTCGTTTTGCCATTCTTCGTGTTTTTTTTCTTTTTCATGCATGGGTTTATTATATTGTTGTTTTTATTATTGTTTGGTTTTGTGAAGTGTTTTGAGATTGTTGGCAGCGATAGAAATTCAAAAACCAAAAAACAGATGCGATTAAAATGTTGTTGACGCAGATTGGAAGGATATTTACACACAGAGCCGCACTTGTTAGTTTACATTAAAATTAAAACTATTCTGTGCATGTTCCCTTAGCATCAACGGTAAACTAGTTAAGTTAAGTGTGTCTTTGCGTGGCGGGTGAAATGACGTCACAAACTCAAACGTGGTTGCCCTTGCAGCTTCATGCAGTTATCTCCTTCAAATACCATATATATGCTCCATGCAGTGTCGGTTGCAAATAGAAAATTTTCCACATATGTACAAAGAAAAAACATGTTTTTCCCTATTTAAATTGTTTCTCTTATAGGCAACATCTGTTTCTTCTTCTGATTATATTATTTGGTTTTATTTATTTCCGATCGTTTTCGACCACGTCAAGTTGAATAAATAAAGCAACATTTGCTTAAATTTCATCTGTAATATATCGATAATTTTTCACTACTTACACGGCAGCATTTTGCTACTTTTACTTTCAAATGAATAAATTTGCACGAAAGTCAACTTAATTATCAGATACATTAACATAGATCAACATTAACTTTTACATTAACACATTCACGGTCTCATATGCACGCAATAGGAAGTACATATTGAAGAGGCCTACATGATGTGTGATTTGGAATTTTCACTTTGGCTTCCTGATTTGTTTATCCAGGTGGAGAGCGAGATTGGGGGAGGGGAGGGGGGGGGTTGGGGGAGGGGGTATGCTGCGTGATTTGCACTGATTCCCATCGGTTGTTGGTTGTTTATTCCTGTGCTAGTGCCAATATGTTGGGTCCAATGGAAAATTGCTTCACGGCAGCAATATAAGTTAGACAAGTTATAAGCTTATTGTCTGTATGTGGCTGTTTATGTATTGTTGTTGTTGTTTTTTCTTTCTTTCTTTCCTGACCGATGAGGTTTTACGCTTTTCTATGATAAGTTTCCCCTCTTCTAGCTACAAATATTAATTACCATGGTTACAGTATGTATGTATATATATATTTGATCCTCCTGCAAGCAGGAACTCGCGAAGAAGCCTCATTGGCTCATCAAAGCCGCAAGCCGACCGAAGTCAGTCTCTCACATTCATATTTAACGTCCATGATTATGAATTGTTAATTGTCAACAACTCTGTAACTGGACGACATACATTAATCTGGGAGTGACTCGAACCGGGGACCTTATGATTGAAAGGCACCGGCGTTAACCACTGAGCTAACACTCCACTATGAAAGGTGCAAAGCTAACACTCCAGTATGAAAGGTGCAAGTGATATCATTGATAATCCAACCAAACAGCTGCCATAGGTATATGTTCTGACCTGACGACCGACGAAATTTAGTGTGTAAGCTCATTGCGGTATATAACTTTAACACTTGGAGATTCAAGCGGCAAACTTTAATTACTGTCCAAGTTCAGCAAAATCTAGTATAGTCTGCACGTTCAATGATTAAGAAAGTTGACAACTTTCACTGCAAGTAAAATGGCTCAGTGTTCTTTTGGGCGAACTCAAAGTGTAGGTTTTCGTTCCCACTTGGTGGTGCGAATGCCCAATGAAGTTTTAATGCCTAGATGCCGTGAAATGAGGGAATAAAATGCTTACGTTTCTGCAAGAAATCCTTTGCGGTTGACTTTGAAATGATTGTTCAAATTTGAAGATGAGTGACCATTATTTTGAATTTCTAGCATATCGGGAAACAAGACTAATTACTTTGATAAGTCGTTTCATGGTTATGAAAGACTACAATGCACATATTGACAGCGAAGGCGAAGAAAGCCGGATTTGCTGTTGGGTCAGATGGATCCAGTCTCAGGGCACCCCGATATACGGCCTCATTAAATCAGGAGGAAAATACACACGTGACAAAAAAATTGGCGGCCTCTTCATATTCTAAAATAATGATACATCAATCGAAAGCTATGTATTAATATGCACGAGTAATAGCGTCAATGTTTGACAATCCATAAAGGTTGCAGAACACTGCAAGCAATACTAACATAATTTTCGCCATTTCATCGCTCACCAAACTGCTCCGACTTCAAGTTACAGCACCGTCGATCTACCATCCTCTCGAGGTGGTGAGGGCGGGGGTCAGTGGCGGAGCGTCCGTACAGTCAGGGGGGCGGATGCCCCCTGACGGACTCAAATGGACTGCTGGCGCCCTTTTCAGCTTTTTACCACTTTTAACTTATTCGCGATTATTGACTTTTTTATTGCGCTCTCATCTACCTATTGACATTTGTCACATTTTGTTGATGTAATTTTCTGACAAAATGCTCTAACGTACGGTGGTCTTTAATTTATCGGCACATAATTCCGTTGTACGAAACTATTTCCAAGAACTGTACGGGGTTTTCGATCTATTTTTTCGGAAACATGAGCACTCACAAAGATACCACAGGGATTGTGATGAAGCGCATGTACTTTCAACACCCATATAAACTTCCGAGTTGTCACAAATGGCGATGGCACCTATTTATTCTTCGTTTATCTGCAAATTAGCAAGGCCCGGAAAGGGACGGTCGTTTCCGGCGATCTAGGGAGTATCTTTACTCAAAAAAAATCTGTACGCTCCGCGCCAACCTGTGGTGGCGCTCCGCTTAGATAGTTTCGAAAGCGCCCCTACAAGCCATTCTCGCCCCCTGACCAATACCCCTAGCTCCGCCACTGGCGGGGGTTGTATGTCAATGAGCGTAACTGTGGGTTACCATCAGGGTATAGAGGATATTGGGATGTGTGAGGTGGAGATGGGGGCACAAGAATAAGCGGACGACTTTGTATAAGTTGAAATATTGGTTTTATGTTAAATCCATTTTTGATGATATGCATTGGCACAAGTTGCGAGCGTACTTTTGATGTGTCACTTTGCAATCATTCTGACCAATGCATTCAATATATCAACAGAGATTCTGATTAGGCTAATCATCAATGTACCTAAGAGATATTTGTCATTATACAATCATTTGCTTACATCGGTTTAGTAACTTGGTAACCTTTTACTCCACAGAAGACAAAAATTGCCACACGAGTTAAAAACTAATTTTATTGTCAAACCTGCGAAGATTTTGCCCATTTTTATCATTTTTGACGTGATTTTGGTGGATTCATGCAACCGGGTACCTACAGTTTACGTAATGGTCATATACAGTGGCGGATCCAGGATTTCTAAGTAGAGGGCGCCAGGGTCAACATGCATATTTGTGATGATTCGACGTAAAATGAAGCACAACTTTCAACACAGAAGGAAATCTTAAGTTTTGATAACGAAAGAATGACAAGACAGATAAATTGATTGTTTTTCGAATTTCTTTGAAAATATCTCTTTTCAATATACATTGATCTTTCTACATAATTTCCTTTCCATCATTTAAAAACATTCCTCAATAACCTGTACACGACCTTTTGACCTATAATTACAGTTTGAAACCGAAAAGATAAAACCGGATATGAATGTGTGACAAAACAAAGATAAACAAATAAAGTGAAAAAAAAAGATAAAAAAGAACATTTTTTTCGTCAAGATCCATGTGGAATGACAGGCATAAATACCTTGAAGTGGTGACTAACAGAATCCCCCGATTAAAAGTCCCAAAGAATTTATCATACAGTATCATACAAAACTGATGGGAAAACAAAAACAAATTTATAGAGCTACTCTACACCCGGTGTGACCAAAATATCAAAATCTTTGCAACAACTGAGAATAACACGATTGGTCATTTGGCTCATATGGCTTTCCACGTGACAGTCGTTTTAATAGTCAAGCGATATGATACCACACATACTAGGCTATCACTGTGGCACATTGTTTTTTTTTCGTTTTTTTTGGCCAACAATTAAAAGTAGTTGCTGTTTTAATTTTCTTTCCTTTTTTTTTTGTTGGTGTATGTATATCTATGTGTCTGTCAATCTACACGTCTGTTTATGTAGTCGTTGTGCAGATTTACGTCGACATTTATCAACATGCACATTCTGTGACGTACTAAACGTACCTAACCTACAGCGGTGATGGTGTGCGGATCATATATAGTGAGTTTGAACATTAATTAGTGTACAGTGCAAGACTATGTTACTGTACGTTACCTTTTTTTTCAGAAGTAAAAGTACCGTACATGTTACTGAGGAGAGAGCCTGGGCTTTATCCACTCTTAAAACTATAGTCCTCTCACACCAAGGCTAAAACCATATGATCAAGACTGATACGTCAAGTGAATAATCACGAGTCCCCATATATATACTGTTATATAAACATATTATCCCCATATCCCTATACGGCCCCATATCCCTATACGGCGCCATATCCCTATACGGAGGCTTCAGTGTTAACTTCACAATATAGTGTATACGTATTTGGCAAGCTATAAGGTAGACACAACATCAGTGCACACTCGACCAACCCTTCAGTGTGTGTCCACCGTACTCAGTCAGGTCATGTGATTACAATTAGCACAATACGTTCATTATCGTTAAATACGCTAACGTAGTACCGGTACGATTCAAGCCTATCACGCTTTGGGGATAGACTCTCAATAACAGTGAGTGACAATTCGACGTTTCCACGACACCAGCTCATTTTCCCATTCATATAAAGTATGATGATGGCTAACTAATCATTATGACGTCATCACAATAAGCTACCGTGTTGGGCCAAATCAGCCTCTGTAGGCTTCATATAACACTTTTTCTGCCTTAAGTAGGTCTAAATTGTTGGATTAGCCCATCCAAATGGAGTAGCCTCTACTTGTATTAAATTAAACCAAACTATAAAACGTTTTCTTTCTGTCCCCCTCCCCACCACCCCCCATCCCGCTCCATCCACCCCACCACCACAGACATTCGTAACTTCAAAGGTTTGACGCAGTATGTGTCAATTACCGTTCTTTCAAAATCCAAAGAGGCACAATAGAACTAGAAAGTAATGATTAGGAAGGGAGCCAAACGGTTTCAGGGCTTGAAGACAGTTTCACGTCTCAAAACCAAACTATTTTGCAGGTCGTGCACCTAAGTGTGAATGTTAGAAATATCATATTCACAAACCAATCTTAGCTTTTAATTAATACATTGTTCATCAATCAAAAGGACCTCGTTCACAGAGTCAACCATATAAAGTATGACTTCATCAGCACAAACGCCCAATCACCTTTAAAATATTGTCAATTGATATATTGATTTCACTCAAGTCTATAACCCAATGATATTCACTCCGTATGTGTAGTAATGTCACAACGCCAGTAAATGGAATCAACCTTCCGATGACGTCACATTTGGGCAACATTCACACCGCTCTACGACTAGTCTAAAAATAAACCGATTACGTCATCATCAATTAGAAGAAAGACAATCGCCATCAAAAGTCGATATCAAATTTATGAGCACACACTCTTAGCAGATAATCCATTCTAACATCTCAGGAAGAAAACCCGGTAAGGCGATGGTCATTTCCGACGACGTCACATGTCTATTTTCTATCTCTTATGACGTTCATATTAGAACCAGCATAACGAGAGTACCTATAGTGTACACAGCAGTCTGAAAAACCGACCAAAACACAAATTGGCTCCACGGAGTAACTTAACACCGTCATAATAAAAGAAACTCTCGCGACCGTCAATTTTTTTTTTTTTTTTTTTTTAGCACGTTCTAAAATTCAGAACGTAATTTTGTTTCCCTCTCTGTTTATACTTTCATAGATGTATTATGTTGTTTTTTTAAAATATAAAATCTCCCTGTTATACTAATAAAATGAGATTT
Organism: Apostichopus californicus; assembly: GCA_020650975.1. Lineage (NCBI taxonomy): Eukaryota > Metazoa > Echinodermata > Holothuroidea > Aspidochirotida > Stichopodidae > Apostichopus > Apostichopus californicus. The sequence continues at coordinate 9,967 of JAIPMN010004940.1, forward strand.
CCATTTAGTGAGATAGATTCCACGTGTAAGGCACTTAACGAGACGGCTATACGATCAGTAACCGAATATAACATGTGAATATATAGAATTATATAGATATTCATTTAGATAATTAAAAAACCCGCAGAGAGGAATCACGCTATCGAACGGATGTAAATGAAAGATCCAAGACTATAGTGACACCATACGACGACGTATCAAGTGGTGGGGTGGGGGAGGGTGAGGGGAGCAGGAGGGGGTAACGATTAAGTTATCGGTCAGAGGTCAAACACCCACCGAATGTTACACAAATTGATTTACATAATGAAAAGGAACTAGCCGGAAGGAGGTGGTAGTGGGGGAGGGCGGGAGGGGTGGGGTTCACCAACATAGACCTGTTTACGCCAAGGGCATATATAGTATCTTTCTGTAGCTAAAATTACCAGTCGGATGTTTGTTATCGGCCATTGAAACAACTTTGAGGATATTTTCCCTCACCCTATACAAGTTTTTGATGCAATATTCAGGAATTGATAACATTTCAAATAACGCCCCCTACATCGACGAGTTAGAAACAGTTAAGCCAGAAATAACTGAAAGTATGCAAACCAATCGACTACGGATATTACAGCTAATCTCAAGGATTAGACCTACTGTTCGACACAACAAGCCTTGGTAAATAATATTTCTTCTTAGAGAGATGAAATAATAAACACAAGCGTTAACCCTTATGGTTTTTGTTCCTTATTTTGGGCGCCAAGCCACAGCTGAAACAATGTAGTCTGCTTAAAGGAAGCAACACTGTGAACCGTAGACAAAATTCGCCTCATTGCATCAAATTGTCCTTTTTTTCTGTTTTTTTTTTTAAACCTTAAAGAAAAATCGAACGTTGCAATTATCATCAACATAGAGCATAGATAAAACTCAACCTTGTTGAAAGAAACTTCAAAGTAACATAAAACCTTCAAAGAATAGACCAAAGTAATAGAAAAAGTTCGAAAGGGGAAACTGCACTGGAACCAAAACAAAACAAACGCATTGGCAAGCTAGGCAAATAACAATGTCCGGCTGACAAACTCAATCAAGTTCTATCATTTTAAATTACCGTAAAATTAATCATAACGTATTCATGAAATCAAAAGGCGGTAAAAACTCGTCAACGCAAAAGTGACTGTCATCTCTCATCCATTCTGAATTCAAACAAACCAGCTGCAGTCACTTTTGCATCCTAATTTATTTTTTCTCCCAGTTTTGAGCTTATCGGGAAATCACAAAACAATTAGTCTTGTTCATGAATATTTATGCCCTTTAGGGCCTTTATATCAGCCATTGTTTTATGAATTGTTAAAAATTTCGTGCATGGGGAAGAATTTATGGCCAGTAGTTTGCATATTTCGCATTCATTAAACAACTTTATGAAAGCTTGTTTTTCAAGTTCACATGATGTTAATCGATTTTTTGACCTCCGACAGCTTTTTTTTATCATCATTTTTTTTATAATCTTTTTTGTTGTTGTATGTAAATAAAGCAATTTGTCATGCTTTGTGAATATTCATGAATTTGTCTTATGAAAAAAATCCGAAGGTTCATGAAAATGCACAGATGCTAGGTATCTACCTCGTCCTGTATTTTATCTTATTAATATTTGATCATAAAAAAGGTCCATTAATATGATGGATACCAAAGTTCAGGTGTGACGTAACGTCCCTTCGAAGGGAACCTACTTCTTGTTAACTCGATAATCTCTCGGTGTAAAGTGACGAGGGTAGAGGGGGGGGGGGGCGAGGGCTTAGGTGCTCGCCACACCTACAGTATATGTCGACGTCTTTTGCTCATTTTCGATCCACTGTGTGATTATTTCATCTATCACAACTTCATACCAGCATACCAACCACAACAAATGTGAGTTTTCAAAGTTAACGCAATGAATCTCCTCAACAAATTGGTAAGATAGTTTAAGCTAGTTGTTTCGGTAGGATTCACTTTAAGTTAAAGCAAAACCTTCACACCCGAGAAAGACATGTAGCTATAATTTTAGTGGCTCCCATAAGTTGATTTTCTCCCAAAGACTGATCTGGTACAACTTCCCATAACTGTCATTCTGTTCTTTGAATCCGGAGGCACAACCTTCCTTCCCTGTCATTCTGTTCACTGAATCGAGAGGCACAACCAAGATTCCTTGCGATTATCTTTCTAGTGGTGTAGTACATTCCTCTCTTTTGTACTCTACGTATTCTTCTTCTTATTATTATTATTATTATTATAAGTATAATTATATTTGAACATTGATTCATCAAAGTGCAGTGCAAACAGATAGTGTTGAGTAACAACACGGAACTAGCCTGTTGCGAGACAGATGATTATCAACCAATTGAAGAGTTCGCAAGAACACAAGCATGAAGGCTAAACATACGCAAACATGCAACACCTTTACAAATAACAGGAATGGGGGGGGGGGCAAGATATGTCACACCCTGGTCCAAAGAAGAATGGATTCATGACCACTACACTCTCTTACAATAAATCCGCAATTAAATATCTTATGCTCCAAGACACTTGGTCAATCCAGGCTGGCTTTACTTTCCGTCATCTCAATCTCCCCATCAGCCATCTCCGGGGTCGTCTTGGAGTCGGCTGCGATCAGATTCTCTATGCTTAATATTCGCTCCTTGCTCCCACGACGATCGGAACTGGACGTGCTACTCTTCGAGGTCGGGCTATCCGTATCGAAATAATAATCCCTAAATCGCTGTAGGCTTTGTTCCGCACAAGGGGAGCTCGATACACTGGGGATAGACTCTGGAGGCGTAGGGAAACGGAAGATGGTTCCGTAACTTGACACCCGTTGCGTGGGGGTACACGGCAGCGAATGCGAGGATGGCGATGAATCTAAGAACAACTTGGGTGATTTAGCGACCTCGTTTTCGATAAAAGATGGCGGCCTCGACGAGTCTGCATTCCATTTCCGCTTGAAACGAAGCTTGAAGGGACCAACGTGAGACGAGGGTGTTAAGTCCGTGGAAAGAAGGTCCTCTTGCGACCTACTCTCACAGTTGGAAGGGGTGAGAGTAGCTTTCAAGTTACTGTTCATGTCACCGATTTTGGTGCCGTTTAATAAAGCCTCCTTCTCAGTGCTTTGTTCGTCTATACTGGATGACGAAATGCTACTATTCTGTGATGTTAAAACAATAAGAGGTTGCTTATGGAGTGTAGGAGGGGGAGGCTTGTCCTCCGACATTCCTGGAGAATTTCTCATTTCTGTCCTCTGGTTAATATTTTGTGGTTCATCAACCACCTCAATAATTTCATCTGCATCGTCGTCGTCATCATCATATTCATCCTCCGTCTTACTTGCATCATCATTACTCTCAGTTCTACTTGATATGTCCTTCTCCATCCACTCTGTCTTGACATGTTCTTCCATCTCCTCACCCCTCTCGTGGCAAATCTCGGAATTGTCTGTTGCTGACTGTTTCTGAGATTCCTTACTCTCCTCTGTAGAGGACAGCCTTCTGGCTACCCTCCTCTGGTAAAGTTGTGATCTAACTGGCAATTCCGGCATTCGTATTTTCCTATCCCCTTCCGGTGACGTAGTTTGTCTAGAATTGGCAAGTTCGAGTGTCCTGAAACGGGTTTCATTATCAGTTTGTTGCCTGAAGATAGTTCCAGGGGATAGAGGGACGTACGTTGGAAAGATTCTTGTGCCCTCAGAGGCACGCAATTTCGCCACCCGCTCATGTTCCAGTCGGGCCTGTATTTCAGCAGGGTTATAGGTAAACCTTGATCCATGTCCCGGGGCGGAGTACAAGGGGCTCATCTGCGCGGGGGAAGGACTTGCTAGAGGAGAAATCAGATAAGGGCTGGCTGGTAAAGACTGAGATATGAAATGAGGCGTTGGCCTCATCACCTGGAAGGCTTGTCCAATGAAGTTCATGGGAGCTGTGAATGGAGAGGAAGGCTCCTCAGCCTTAATGATAGTGTGAGAAGGAGCGGCCAGGTTCCCCTGACTGGTTATACTTTGGAAGTGTGCCAGAGAATGGACATCCCCTGAACTATGTGAGCGTCCTCTGTCTTTATACTTTTCCTCTTTGTCGATTGATTCTTGTGAGTCACTGTTGCATTCAGACAGTCCTGGTTTGCGCTTTAAGAAATTGTTAGGCGTGGTAGGGCCTTCCTCAAATACAGGTTCATTAGCTTCCGTTGGCCTGACGTATCGACTGGCTGTTTGGTTTACAGACGGAACAAATTTCAAGTCAGATCCTGGATAATTGACTAATACTAATTTATTGAAGTTAAACTTGTATGTAAACCTCTTTCCTTTAGTCTTGTGCAAGATCCTCTTGTTATAGTAATACCTGCAAAACAGAAAGAGAGAAACATATGGAGAATAATACCTTACGACTTATCACAGCTTTAGAAAAGGGAAACTCCGCAGCTCCCCAATGGTGCATTCCTCACCACTGAACCATGTCAAAGATGTCTCTTTAAGATAAGTTTGCAAAGTAGTTTGTCAACCAGTTGCCAAGCTGTTCTTGCAACGGAGTTGGTTGTCCGATACCAATGAATGCATGAGTGAAAGTATGACTACAGTGATTTCATACTGTGAGTAATATGGTTGTCCATTGGACAGCCTAAAGGTTGACTTGGATGAATTTGAGGCCCATGGATATTGGGATAAAGAATAATGTATAATCATTTCAATGATATACTTAAGGAAAGTGATGACTTCAAAGAGGGGTTTAGTTGCATATTTTTCACAGGTCATCTGATATCTTTATATACGATATTGGCCAATGATAGGTGAACCAATGATCTCACCTTAGCGCTCTGCTCAGCTTATCGTAGTTCATATGTGGTTTACACTTTCGTATTCCCCAGAGCCGGGCAAGTTCATCCGGATCTTTGATCAAAAACTCCCCGTAATCTCCCTGCCAGGTGATGACGTCACGGTATTCTTCTTTCCCCAGCAGTTCTAGTATGAAATGCCATAACTGAATCTGTCTGCTCCCAGGACTGCTCTCTGGCTTGTATGCCCAATCTGGAAGTGGAAGCCGGGCTGCAGTTAAAGACATATCCAATACAACCTTAAAACTCAGCTGGTTGCGTTACATTACTCAGACGTCAAACAGTAATGAGCTCAAATAGGCGAGAAATTCAATAATGGTCATTAATGTCCACCCGCCAACACTAATATTAGCCACATCCTTTTATCATTAGACACTCCTCGGCGTCTGGTCAAATCTCGAAGGTCAGAACCTTCGGGAAAATCCTTATGAAACCTGTTAGCAACATTTGCATGCTGACAGTGTTGGCCAATACTGATGGCCGCTGTTCTGTTACACAACGCCCCATACACTTCTCAACAAATTTGCAAGTGATAACGAACGTTCTCGACCATCTAGTGTGACAGTCAGCTTTATCACTAGGTTGATGAGGAAACAGTGGGTTTCGAGTTGTACGTGCAAATGAGACTACGATATGTGCGTATACATCTGCTGAGGAATAATATGTATAGGGTTGAACGTAAGGCTCTTGGCAATTACAAAATTCAACCAGATATAATTTACCAGCCAAAGTAAAACGGCTTTTTCGTGGTAAAGCATCTGCTTTGACAATAATGTGACAATGGAGCTCTCCAGCCACGCCCAAACTCAACAGAGGACGCTGTCATATCGTTACGGTAATATACCGACAATTGATAACTATTTGAAGTGTCGATAACTTGTTATTGTTAATGATATAATTATTGCGTCACTGCAATTTTTAATCAACGACAATCTCACGGCCCGCCGGTAACGCCTCATCTTTAGAGTGTTCGAATTGGTAAACAACAACAAATTCAATTTTAAGAGGCCACACTTTAAGTGTCCACAGAAAAACAGCATACATCGTCTAGTCGAAATACTAGGAATGTTTTTTGTATTTCTTCGCGAATCATATCGAGTACCAGCATTAATTGTATCCAAATAAGGGCTGGTTCTTTGTTTGTGAGCTTAAGACAGAATATGCTCATAGTGACATCTCCTTTATACCAACACCCACCCACATTAGATATAATACTATAGTATATACTTACGTGTATTCCAGACGGGCTGGACCGGAGTGTTCGTTAAGTTGCCTGGTGTCGGACTGCCAACCTGCAATGGATGCGAGGATGACGGCATGGACTGAGGAGTGGGCCTTAATGGGGGCTGAACTATGGCACCCTGTCGGGTCAGAGTTGGGCGTACCATTCTTTGGTCCAACTCGTGGTATTGCATCGTGACAAATGGCGCTTCCCCTGGCATCAAAGTAGACGTTTGATAATGATCACTAATGAAAGACAAATTGATACCTGCAGAAAGATCAAAGGGAAAGAACAATTGAGTATTTTATGAGGAGACTTGAACAACGGTATTTGCAGGAACAACAATAAAACAATTGAAGATTCATTGAAGAAAGTAAAATACCTGTACTTGCAGAAAGAACAAAAGAAAATAACAACTGAAAACTGCACGAACAGAGGCAAAGTGTTAAACACCTGCACTTTCAGGAAGAACAAAAGAAAGCAATACTGAACACATCATGAAGAGAGTTTAAACGCCTGCACTTTCCAGGAAGAGCATGTACAACAATTGAATCCGTTATATTAAGAGAATTATATAAACTATGCTACTGTGGAGACAACAAAAGAAAAGCACAATTGAATACTTCATGATAGATACCGACACTTGCATGAAGAACAGCAATGTTTACCCGTGAGATACAACAAAAGAACCATTGTTCATGAAGGGAGTTAAATACCTGTTCATTGAGAACAAAGGAGCGCAAAATCAGACTTCATGGAGACCGTTTAAGGTCGAACATAACGCGTGAAAATATCGTTTTCTCCTCCAAATGATGCAATAAACTGGTAACTATCAAGTTTCCGCCCGACTAGTATATGAACAACAGGGTAACCTGCAGCTATTGTAGAGATGCTTTGTATGCATTTTTACGTGTCGTTTTTAACTGCAACATACATTCTCGAGATGTTAAGCCACTGTATTGACACATTGCAACAAGTGTCCAATTTAGTTTAATTTGTGGTAGTCATATGGAATCATCTTGAAAACGTAGCCGTACTATAGACAATAGAAGCATCTATAAATGTCCCAATATTTACGTCATCAAAAAGGTGATGTTCAAATGTAATCGATATGAGTCAATATAAATTTTATTTAGAATGAGTTTGGTATTTTACTCGTACGTAAGGGTGATATATATNTGGGTTATAAAGGGGATGGTATTCGTATATATATATATATATATATATATATATATATTTATATATCTATATATCTATATAGATCTATATATAAATCTATATATATCTATATATATCTATATATATCTATATATCAATATATATATATATATACATCAGTAACCTTCGGTATAAAGTAAGTTTATTTGAACTATTTCTTAATATTGCAGAATTCAATTATTCTCTCTCTTTTTTTTGTTTTTTGGAGGGACCTAAGTTCCCACGAAATATGTTCAACGAAACAGCGATCATCGTTGTAGACAGTTTTAACTGTTTGAACATCTTTTTGGTCTATGTAGGAAGGAAAAGGTGAAACGTAATGGATACATTAACATTCTGAAAGGAAACGCCTTGTGATTATAAGGCCTATACACAATTGCATCTATAAGAACATGAATAATGTGAGCAAGCTTGCAGTAGCGTCAACAAACAATATGATCAATGCGTTGGGAATGATTGCCAAGAAAAATATACGTAAAAGAATTCGATCTTGTATATACACTTTTAGTAGTGTTTGCTGTGTATTTGTAACAGACCTAAGTTTCTCGCTTCCTCGGATGTTTCAGCGTTCATAAACCATTTGCAACCGGCGTTATTTCAGCCCCCCCCCCCGTATCCCCGACATCAAAATCACTAGACCACTTGATAATGGCGCAATGATGGCTACATAGTAGTCCGTATGCTACGTTCAGCACTGTAACGCTATAGAGACATGATTTTAGCAGACAGACGACAAAAACAGTATTATTTCTACTTTCTTTTAGTTGAATATATCCATACGAGAACTAGGCAGGCCTTCACTTCCACACATTCCCTCCCTCGAGAGTGAGGTGGATGGACGGGAAGAACCCCCCCCCCCTCTTTCCCGCCCCTATCAACATCCGCCGCGGGAAAGCAGTGACACAGTAGAACGAACACCTGAAGTAGAAAAAAACAAAATTCCAATGACTTCCGTAACATAAGACGTAACTTACAATCTATCGCCATCTTCTCTTCGATCACGCTAATGCGAATAATTTTCAATTAAACACCTTATACAAATTGAGCTCGTCAAATACCTAATTGGCAAAGATGCATAAGATATTCCACTTGCGTATGAATTACGCGTTAATCCGTATATACGTTTTCTATAAACGTTTTCGTCCAGGTTTATAATTCAGCACTTTTAACATAAATTATTTGTATTTATTTCTTCTTTATACCGATGCTTCATTTCACCTCACCACGTGACAACGCACGCAATACTGACGTCAACCTGCGACGGGTTTGTTCTCAAGAAAACTCGTCAAAGCTGTCATTGTGTTCGTACGTCAGATTGTTGTTGTTACTTAACTAAGATACGCATTTTAACCTATATATAAATATCTCACTGTATATAACTGATAGGTAATGATAAGAACAGATCGTAAGTCCAAATGGATACGGATTTCCTGAAACAGTCAAATGAAAAAGAAAGAACAGGGGGGAAAAAATAAGAAAAACTTATCGTCGTCTTCTGGTCACCAGCTCCGACTGACGCAAATCACGAAAGAAGGCAAAGTTTCCCTAAAAAACAGGGCGGTAAGAGGTTGTTGCTATGGAGATGAAGAGTCAACTTCCTAACTGGATGATGCGGGCGTGTGTAGCCAGACCAAAAAGATAAAACGAGGTTGAAAATAATGGATGATACTACAGCCGTTATCCCTCCGCGAAATTAGAGAAGAGAAGACACAGACGTATATAGAAACGGAACGACGGAGGAAGAAAATGTATGCTGGGGATGGGAGCAAGTTACGCGTCACAGGATAAAAAGGTTATACATCACGAAAAGAACAAAAGGAAAAGACTACTCACATCACATGTTAACCCATTGTAGTCAAATTGAAGGCGGATAGAGGAAAATGACAGGGGTATGAGGGGGGGGGGGGGATACGCCCAGGACAGGTTAACAACAAGTATAGCATATAGGCGCACCCCTGTACTTTGAACAACAATATATCTTTATACCGCAGACCTGTCGTTTCAGGTTAACAGTATATACGATTTTAACCACGTACAGTACTTGTACCGGATGAAAGCAGGTACATGTGGGTGGATGATGATGGGGTTGGGCAAGTGGGACTGTGCATGGAAGTGGGGTAAGTCAGACTACGATTACGGAACACGTGGATTACTATAGGCTTTGATGATTGATCCGTTGCCCTCATTTCTTTGCTTAAACTGTTTCGTTTCCATGGTTACAAGTTTCAACTCAACACACACAGCGTGGGACTAAAACAAACTCTTTTTTGTAAGTACGTTTCTATTTTTTTGATACGTACTGTCTCAGGTAAGTTTAGAGTGATGATAACATTTGTACGTGCTATTCCGATTTTCAGTATATTCAGTTTTTTAAAGTAAGTTAAATTTCTGGAATATTCCCTTACGGCCACAACGCCGATGACACGCTCCTCAACACCCAAGTCTAAATGCTATTGCTATATCCACTATATTTTACGACTTGTATTATCGCAGTCCTATAAGCATGTTCCCTAAACTCCATATAGACACCACAGAACCCTTGGGTGACATTCAACACAATGCGTACTTGACAAATTCATAAAGCATTGCGAAATTTGGAGGCCATAAGTCGTGTTTTCCTATACTGACTTTTCTGTTGCATCGGAGAAACAGACCGTTAGACTAAGTAGTCCAGTCACTTTAACTGATGAGCCTGAGAAATTCAAATGGACATTTCTCAAGAAGTCAGAAACGATCTACCGCGAACCAACATTATGTTTGTGCGTTGAGTCATCCTTTAGAGTGCTAAGGTCGCTGTTCCTTCTTATATGTCGAAAACAAACAATTAAACTGAGAGGTTTACAAGTTTACCTAAAACTATATGAAGGGTTTAAAGGAAGGAAATTATGGTACAAGTTTAACTCCCATGTAGATGTCATTTTAAGGTAAATGAAACTTTTACACGCAATTTGTAAATATCGCAGTATAGTTACCTTTAGTGGTTACAATCCACGGAGTATACATCATGTATACCGAATCCGAAATACACACTGGAGAAAATATCCCAGTCACTTAATTGAGTGATTGGAAGTAAAACAGCTAATGTTTGGTTTTTGCATATATATATATATATATAAATATATATAGTTGGTTCTTCACTGTTAAGGAAACTTTTACACGCAATTTGTAAATATTACAGCGTATTTAACTCACAATCCACGGAGAAAGCATCATGTACCCGAATCCGAAATGGAGAAAATTCCCCAGTCAATGGAGTGATTGCAAGTAAAACAGCCAATGTCTGGTTTATATATATATACACACACTTGGTTCGCAAAACAGTTCTTTTGTTTTCTTTATGAATTCCGACAAAAGGAAACAGGGTGGTTTCGTTTTGGGTTAATTTACCTGATAAATAGTAACAGTGTCAACTGATGAAGATCAGGATTCATACTAAAGGCGAGTGAAGTGTGACCGCTATTGTTTTGCACGGATCGGCCACAAAAGAACAAATAATAAATCGTTTTCCTTGTGGAACGCGTGCGTGGGATGGCCTTTACGCAAAAGAAAAGAAGCGATACAACAGCATGCCATCAACATGACACAACTACACTGAGGCCATGCATGTGATGGCTACCTCCATCATCCTTACACTGTAATGAAAGCGGTCTCGTGGTTTTATAAAGGCTTGTCATCATATCGAAATGAAAACATAGGAAATTAAATATACGTTGTGATAGCAATACGTCACAAATTGCGCAAATGGGACGCCTACGTCACAGTTAGTAATTATGTTACAACGTAGTCATAAGGGGCATGTCACCAGATTGCTTATATAGTACAACAAACTCATCTATAAACTTTAAATACTTCGAGAACTTTTGGAACTACTTTCCAATTGAGTTTTCCCCCAATCTGACAGTTTCCGCCAAAAACAAAACCCTACATCCTTCTTTCGCATATCCAAATTTCGCCATCTTCTGTCATTCCGACACTTCCGGCAAATGATAGTGTATATGAGTCAAATCCGTGTATGTGTTTGGATAATACACTCCATTATAACCACGCACACACATGCAGAAACCAATGCATACCAGGAACGGCCAAAGTTGTCATCTCAATTTTGAAATATTCCTTAACAATTACAATATTATAACGAAATACTTTTTTTTTACCGCAAGAATCAGCGTTTCGCAAGGAATGGGCAACGTGAAGTTTTGTTTATTAACAAACAAAAAAGTCGGCGGACATATGTCCTTTTGGTATAAAGAAAGAGTTCCGTGGTAAGACAATATACACTCAGTATAAACACTATAGGCTACTTCATGATTATATAATATATATATAGGAAATAAAATAAATTATGGCAGCGAAACAAGAATGATTTCATAGGCTTAATTGTTGGTGACACTTGAGACGTACGGCATGTATTCATACATAAGTAGTTCAACGAATGAATTAAAAGTATATTTTGACTTGATTTGTTCCGAAAAGTGTAACGGGAAGAACACATGTAGGCTACGTACGGTTGTCTTTTACATAACAACGTTATAGGCTACGTATTACATATAAAGGCTATAGCGATTTGCGCGGTACACTACGGTATATAGGTGTAATGCACCTTAGTTTACAAACATGCCCCCGTGTCCGTTGGCTTGCTTCATTAACAAAACTCATACTTTGCAAAAGAGCTAATTACTGTGGAGAAACAGTATATACCGCATGGCATAATATATTCATGTGAAAGTAGGAAACTTGTCAAAAAGTGTTAAGGAAAAAAAGAGGATTTAGGTCGCTTTGTGAGTCTTAATAATGGTATATACATAATACTGCTTTAAGAACCAAAACAAAATACAAACCAAAGAAATATTCTACATTATGTACTACATTAATTTGGGGGAAAAAATTATGTGCATTCATTCAATTAGCAGTTTTGTCACTTGAAATAAGTACACGCTTATTTTGTTATCCACCCACCCAAAACAAAACGTTGAAATTTCGAGATGGGGGGGGGGGGTTGAGAAGGGGGACTGGGGTCCATCGTCAACTGCTTTTCACGTGACAACAAGCGACGTTCAAACATTTTTGTGTAATAAACAGCCTATTAGTGTGCTCCACACTGCTACCTCTCTTTTGATGCGCAATCTTTCTCGTACTTCGTTTCAAGAATTCAATCTTTGTACAATATATGACTTTCTGTCCTCCTTAAAGGGACCCAACTATACACAACGTCCCCAAAATTGCTAGATATAGGCATAAAATGGTCACAATATTTTCAACAAACTGCCATACGCATTTTTTTTATGGCAGATTTTAGATCTGTTGTTATTATTTTTTCTATCTCTCTATAGATTTCAGATATTTCACAGCTTCTACACTGAATTTTGTAAATGTTGTTACTGTGCATAGGCATAAATGAAGTCTTTCAAAGAATATCGGTATAATATCATGCGATAATTATACTTTTTCATTTTCTTTTTATATTCCCTTTTAATGGATACTGGTATACTTTAATCTGACCCATCTCAAGTGTTCAAAATCGTGAGTCGAGGCAAGTTTTCCTAGCGCAATTCGACCTTACGGATTCACTTCTGATTTCCGTTAAATTTCCGTTTTTCTTTCCCTCCATATTATCAAACTTTGTCTTTGAAATGAGAAGAGTTATCTCTTCTTCGATTTATCGATTTAACATTTTCGTCGGTTCGTTCTAGAAACCTTTTAAGTTCAATATATACGGTACGGATCTTTATGTCGAAGGCGTTTATAGAGTAACGTAACAAGCTTATTTTCTATATTTATTTTTACAAAACCAACTGATGGTTAATATTGCAACCAAGTCCGTTGGATTTATAGGAAGGTTGCTTTTGGGGTGAATTATATAGCCTTACAAAGAAAGAAAATTCAATTCCGTTACTCATACAGATATGTATACTTAAACAAACCAAGAACAAAACTTGACTTTCATCATGGATAAAGGAACCCATTTTGATATAATCGTCTTCTCCCGTTGGTTAACCTACAGTAGTTTCTATTTTCGTTCTCTGTAATAGTTTCAAAACCAAAACAGATACAATGCTATGAGATGACATACTACCGGTATATATATATAGCCTATAGGCCTATACGTTGTCATATGGTAAAGTAGCACAGCCATATATATACAAATATACAACTATAAAATACGTCCGCTTTGCAATTACGATTCAAAGTGCTGTAACAAAAGACATCTGACAATAAGAAATCTAACAATAGAGTCTTTGTTTTAGGTCATCTGCATTTATGAATATCATTTGTATTTAACTCACGTGTTGATGAATAGTTTACGTCTATAGTTCCACAACTACTGTATGCCAAGAGCGGAAGAGGAAAAGATCACGAGGATATCAATTCTTAAATTAAACTGTTCTCGTCAGACATGACTTTCCAATAAATCCGAGGTTTTTTTCTCTTCCTTTTCTTATCACCAAAAGAAAATTTCGAAATCGAAAAAAAGAACAGAAAGGTAAAGCTAATTTGGATTCGATGTCTGCGTAGTTGATTCAAGAGCTGATGTCAAGGTGACGTACATCGAAGATATTCCAGCACAAACTCTGTATAATGCCACAATAATTCCAAACATCGATTTGTATAAAAAAGGAAACCGAAGAAAAAAAACTTTGACAATCGGCAGTCGAAAATACAAATCCGCCCAAAAAGCGATGTTTCATAAAATATAGAACATTCAACGGAAACACCACGTAAATGAAAGAAAAATCATTCTCCTTTTATCATGAATGGCATTACCTAGCTACACTGTTCTTGATGCTACGAGCGAAGATAGCGAAAGAGAATAACGCAGAACGGCAGGCAGTGCATTACGACATCGCTCGCCGCTGAATGAAATCGAGTCGTCTCCCATCCGACTCGTGTCAGTCGTGAGCAGAGAGGCTCGTTCACATACAACCAATTAAAGCAAATAAAGGCAACTTCATTGAGAAAAAAAAAGCAACATGTAAAATGAGCAAAATGAACAAATGCTTGAATTCGGATCGATATTCATGTGGAATAATTCCTATTTTTGTAAAGAAAAGAAAAGGAAGGAAAATTTGATCAAAAAATGGAAACGAAAGTTATTCATTAATTGCTCATTTTCGCGGTCTTTAAAATGAAAGAAGATGTTTGGTAATGACTGGAAGTTGGTTAAAGGTAGCTATCTGATATCAACAATACCTTCTAAGATTGGCCAACATTGCATCAAACTCCCGCATGAAGCGGAAACAAACCCAACCATCACATCGCGCTTATATGACGGAGATCTTTGTGAAGAACACCCCCCTCCTCCACATCCACACACCCCCCCCCAAAAAAAGAAGAAATCTTGTTCCGTTTGTCATCAGTCATGTCTGCAAGCTGTCATCTATTCCTGTGATGTCATGAGTGTGTAGGATCTGATAACTTTTTACTTTTCCTTTGTTTTTCCTGTCATATTTTCATATTGTAGAATGTTAAGTCTTGACCCAGAAACCAACGCCACCATTATGTCATGTAACTAGATTCAGTATTTTAGATCC
>JAIPMN010004941.1:1796-20104 GCA_020650975.1 Apostichopus californicus
GGGGCGTGGAGGGGGAGGGGGATGTTTATAGAGACTTCCTCTGATTGGATATTTCAAAATAACAGATTTAGTGATATATGTCCATTTCTGTCACAGCAGTAGGTACATCCTATAAGGTGTTGCAGTAAGTGGCTTGGGTACAGTTTTACTGTGGCCCATCAGATCATATTCTTACCCACCCCTGTACTAACCACTGTACTAGTCGTTGGAGTAATTCTGTTGCGAATTTCATATAAAATTACGTATTTGTGGTGGTGAAATGCAACAGGCTGCGTTAAGAAAGGTGGTAAATTTGTTAATTTTTTGTGATATTTTTTTTAAACTAAATAATAATAAGAAGGAATTTGAGAATTTCTTCCATTTATCACCATTTAAAGGATAAAAGCATTTTTTGCCTTTAATGATATCAAATATATCTATTATATTTTCCAAATTTTTTGTACAGACTAAAAATTACTCCTATTGATTCCAATTATGTATGAAAAAAAAATATTCGTATGTATGCTTTTGTTTATATGAAAATTATGTTTATACCATATAAGGGGGTTTGTGGGAAAAGTTAAAAAAGTAAATCGATGTATATAAATTAGGTAGTCAAACTTTTTTTTTTTTTTTTCAATTTGATCGATAAAATGTTATCTATGAAGGGTTTGTTTATAGTGAACAGGAATGGCTTGACTTTGGCCTATGTTTGAGGCAATTCCTATGCTTTTTCCCTTCCAAAAACATATAAGTAAAAGCTAATAGAACAAAATAATTTGTCCAGTGTCATTTTTGCTTCTTCTTATTCTTGCTTTATTTCTGAGGAGGGTATTTTGTCCCCCCCCCCCCTGTTGAAATTTGGTAACAGATCATACCCAGTTGTCAAGCTCTAGTTGTCACGAATATTACCTGGCAGTGGCGTACCCAGAATAGATGGCACCCGGGGATGATCCTTCCTTTGTCACCCCGCCATGCAGGGGATGCTGTCCTGTAAAAGGGGAGGTGGTGCCACTGCCCTTTGAGAAATTTTTGTTTGTGTAAGGCAGCTTGGATGCAAATTGGTGCTATCTTTGGCAAAGCTTTGAATTGATGAGCTGCCCCCCTTTCATTTTCTTTGGGCTGTGGCATGGCACCCCCCACCCCGCTGACTGGTACCGGGGCAGACCGGCCCCACTGAGTACGCCGCTGTTACCTGGTTAACCCATATACCAGAGATGCTTATTATACCTAGCAGCAGTCAAGAACTACAAAACCAAGATCATCTCCAAAATGAAAATCGAATCAAAGTTTCACGATTTCATGTATAAGACTTGACGGCATGAGCAAGTCTAGAAATTGACTTCCGTGGATATTACCTGAATTTTCAATGTGTTTGCTTTATGCATTAATTATACTGGTGCTGTGGCCTAGTGGATAAAGGTGGTGGCATTTGAAGCAATGAGGCTTAGCAATCGGGAGGTTCCAGGTTGGATGCCCTACGGGGTCATAGTGAGGTGGGTTTTTCATCCAAGAGTAATCTATTGTTTTCCCTCTGAAATGACTTTCTTACTTGAAAAGATAGTAAATTTGAGTTAAAATGTTGAATTGGAAGCCACTCGACGTGTAAGCTGTAAGCCTTTGCGGGATTCTCCCACATTTGTGGTGGCTTAAGCGTCGTTGAAATAACTGCTGATTCTTATTATTATTTCTTAATTACAAAGACAACGGGCATAGTGATCCCTTCCAATACTCTTTTTACGTGAGAATATTTTCCATGTTCATCCATTACAAGAAAGTTGAACAGAACTAGGCTTGATAATCTGGTGGGTACAGGAATGTGGGTGGGGAGGGCCTGAAGATAAACCCTCTGAGAAATTGTAAACCCACAAATTGTTATATTAAACTTGCACGAGTATGGTGCAACACTGGTCATTTCCCCCACCCCCCCCCCACCCCAATCATTCTTAGGATCCAGTTTTAGAACCATACAGATTTTCTGAGAGTGTATGTTTTGTAACAGTGATTTATATTGACCTGAAAATGATAGGTGCAAAGACTTGCTGGGATATTAATTCCTTGCTGGAGGCAAATGGAATCCATGCCATGTACGTGTGTGTATATATGCATGTATGTATGTGACACCTGCTTGTAACACGGTATACTCAAAAAGTTCGGCGTATTACGTTCATACTTAAAAGGCATGTCCTTGTTGACTCCATACTAATATGTAGATCCAACTTGATGAGTGCATGACTCCTATTGAAATTAGCAGAGATCAAAGGTCACATGAGGTCAACAGGTGTCAAAGTCTGTAATCTTTATAAACGTGCAATACTACCAAATTAATGGTACTCAATTAATCTGTGAGTTCTCCGATGATATAAGTTTCTTTTGGTGGACATAGTTTGGTCAATTTCAGTTCAGTTTAGCGGAAGGGGCTTCAACAATACAACATCCAGGAAATGAAATCTACTTCAAAGAGTTGTTACTCTTGTGTTGGGTGGTTTCAAAACACACAAGTGGCCCTTATCAGTTTTCACACCCTTGAGCTTCAATGGTTCAATAGGTTATCTCAAGTGGTCTCACAATTGGCCTCATTCTCAGTGATTTATACTATATAGATGACTTTGGCAAAGTTGTAAAAATATTTCATAGTGTATAAACAATGTCATGTAACTCATTCATTAATAACAATTATGCTGATTTGCTGGTTACATCTCTATGTTCCGACGTCTCTATGTTCCGACGTCTCTATGTTCCGACGTCTCTATGTTCCGACGTCTCTATGTTCCGACGTCTCTATGTTCCGACGTCTCTATGTTCCGACAAAGAGAAATAATTCGGGACAATTTTTTTTATCCAAAAAATCGTTTGTACCAAGAAATTTTTTTTATCAACTTTTTTCGGACCAAATTTTTGGGATCAAAATTTTTTCCCCCGTCTCCCCCCCCCCCCAAAAAAAAATGTGACCCAAAATTTGTTGTGACCCAAACAGTGCTTGTGACCAAAAATTTCTTGTTATCCGAAATTTGTTTGGACAAATGTTTGGCACCAAAAAATTCTAACCTGTATCATTCTTTTGATACCAGTTATTGGTTGATGCCCTGCCATTAGTGCCGTATAAGAGCTAGAAATCTCTGATATTTTCTGGTTCTCACTTAATTCTTGGGGAAATTTAGCTCACTTGTGAAAGGAATCACAGAGCCAACTGGCATTTTTGTATTTTTTTTTTTGGGTCTCCTTACATTGTTAGGTTCAAATATTAGAAATGAGCATTATTTCTAAACTGTTACTGTGGCACAGTGGTTTGTGCTACTACCTGAAGAGCAAGACAAAACTCCTCATCTAGGGTTCAAACCCCAGTGAAGGCACTTTGCTTTTACTGTGCTTATACCTCTTTCCTCCCATTATGAACCTTAAATATTAGAAACAAGCTTTAATTTTCAACAGTTACAGTGGCGCAGTGGTTAGTGCTCTGTACCTGAAGAGCAAGACAAACTCCTTGTCTTGGGTTCAATTCCCACAGGATGCATGTCTATGGTTCAAGTCCAGCCAGAGCCTTTTACTTTTCTGTTCTTCAGAGGAGGTGGAAGTATAAAAGAAAGAAACCAAGTTTTTTCATTGGGAACCAAAATGGTGTAATCGGTAGTTCCGTATACGATTAGATGTTTCTGATCAGCTCGGTTCAAGTCCAGGGTGAGTAGGGGTGATTGCTGGAAAAGGAGCACCCCTCCCCCCTGACAAGGTTCCCACGCGGCCAAGGGAATTCGCCGGCACCCCTCCCCCCTGACAAGGTTCCCACGCGGCCAAGGGAATTCGCCGGCACCCCTCCCCCCTGACAAGGTTCCCTCTCCCTGACAAGGATCAGTGGAGAAAATGTTTTATAAGAACACTAAGTCCAAACAACTGGATCTTTAAATATTTGAAAAGCAAGCTACAGCTTTCTCCCACCTAATGGTCTAGTGGGAGAGTAACAGATTGGCAGCAGAAGGTCCCTGGTTCAATCCCAACTACTGCTTTCTTTTTAATTCATCCTACTTTGTTTAGAAGCTTGTAAAAAACTCAACTATTTTTTTTTTTTTTAATTCAATACATGTATACAAAAAATACATGACCCACTTTATTATAGAACCACAAAAATATTGCATTTATTTATAACAAACCATTCCATAGCAGGTGAATTCAGTACTTCTAACCATTCCTTACATGCAGAGAGTTGTTAGAGAAAGGATTACATTGGCTTCTAATATATTTAAGTTTAATGGATACTTTGAACATGAGTTGGATCTTTCTCATGCCAAATCTGTTCATTGACAGCCTGATCAACACCCGTCCTGTTCCGAAACAAAATGTTCCGATCAAAATAATCTAATAACAGACAACAGCATAGTACAGAGGTATAGAATTACTTTTTTGGGCAAACTACCGCATAATAACTTCCAAGTCATTCCTCCCCTCCACCTACCACCTCCCAGACCCCCTCCTTCAGCTCTCCCTCCTCCCCCCATATGCATTACAAAAGATGTTCATATGATGGGCTTCTCAGTAGGATTTACTTCAACGCATGGATATTATTTACTCATATTTGAGTCGATGATTCAACAAATGTTGCAATTTCATCATGATGATTGTCGATAATACATCAATGTAGACATTGGGACTTAAAAAGCCACTTCCATGTACGATTCTAGACATGCTGTATCAGTTTGCCGATCAGAAACCTTTAAAATGCAAATAATTAAATGTTTGAAGAAAATATATATCAAAAGATAGTTGTCAAAAATGGACATTGTACAAATGACTGGAATTGTTTCTCCTTCTAGCAACTCCCTGTTCAGTATAATGCAGTGAAAAAAAAGCAGCAACCTTTGGGCTATTTAAAAAAAATAAAAATAAAAAAAATGTTCAAATACTAAAACATTGCATTTACATACATATGACCCTATGATGATTAACATTATAATGTATTCTGACAAAAAACCAAGTCTGTGGTGAAAAATATAAATATATACAGATATTTAAGCTTCACAGCTTTATATCAAAACCTTTTCTTCTTCATATTTTGAAGAGTACATTGATAATACTATGTTATATCATACATATGTAGCATTTTGGGATTTAATTATAACAAATAATGTCTTTCTGTGATCACAGGATTTTCCCAATGGAAAGTATCAAAATAAAATTAGTTAAGGACAAATTTTCTACCTTGGCAATGGAATGAGGTATGGAAAAGATAGAACAGTAAATTTTATTGCCTCTAGGTTACATGCTTTTACCCCCCCCCCCCTTTTTTTAAACCATTTTCAAGCAGATATTTTCTTTTATTTTTTTTATTATTTTTTTAATTCTATTCAATACTAAAATCTCATTTACAATTAATTAAAACATGAGTAGTCAAATTTTACTTTCAAAGTGAAGAAAAAGTCAAAACTTGGAAATTTTAACAAAAACATGAAAAAGCGTCTGGGCGACAAACTTTCCACGGCTGAACGAACTATTACAGTTTTTGAAGGCTCCGAATTTCGGATTTATAAAATACTATGGTTCATTCTAGGTTCATTCTAGGTTCTAAGTTCATCTATGGTTCATACTAGGAGTGTTAGCTCAGTGGTTAACGCCGGTGCCTTCCAATCATAAGGTCCCCGCTTCGAGTCACTCCAAGATTAATGTATGTCGTCCAGTTACAGAGTTGTTGACAATTAATAACAATTCATAATCATGGACGTTAAATATGAATCTAAGAGACTGACTTCGGTCAGCTTGCGGCTTTGATAAGCCAATGAGGCTTCTTCACGAGTGCCTGCTTGCAGGAGGATCTAAAATACATACATAAATACATAAAACTTGGAAATTTTGACAAAAACATGAAAAAGCGTCTGGGCGACAAACTTTCCACGACTGAACGAAGTATTAGTTTTTGAAGGCTCTGAATGTCGTGATTTATAAAATACTACGGTTCATTCTGTACAGACTTGTTATCCACCTTTGCACATGCATAGCGATTTGAGCAGCACATCATGTAGCATTTTTAGTATGCAATACTAGACAGCTTGTTCTGCTCATCAATGCATCTTCCAGCATATGTCAGGTGTTTTCCGTACCTTATATCAAAAATTAAACGAAAAATATACTTGGAGGCATTAAAGTGAGCAAAGAGATTTGAAATCTTGTTTATATTGGAATTTAAGACTTTTTTTATGCATAGGACTTTATTTGGACTAGCAAACCATGAAGTTCATCTACTTGGTCTTTCAGTTTCAAAATATCCTTCTGCTTCCTGACACAGCCGTTGCAGGCGCAACTTTCCGAACGGTCGCAACGAAATTGATAGTTATGGTCCACCCGAGGTGTATACATCGACGGCGTGTCCAAATCCACAGTCTTCTCTTGTCCTGGAGGAATGTCTCCGGCTAATCGTCCACAAACGGGCTCTTTGGGAGTCTTATGTTTGGAAGACGTCTTGTTTTTTTGTCCCAAGTGCTTGGTCGGATGCGGGTTCTGATCTGTCGGTTCGCCATCTTTGAAGTGGCGGGAACAGACTCGAGCAAAGTTTGGCGGTTGCCAGATTAATCCGGCCGGTGTCTTTCTATCGATGGCCTCGATCCAGACCTGCCTCGCTTCGGGATCGCGTCGTTGAGTCGGAAACGGATGGAGGGCAAACGGAGGTTTACAGTAACACCGGCCAAAAGACATGTTATGGAGCTTGCAAGTTTTCTCTCTCCATTTATCCAAATGTACTGTGCTTTTGGAACACCCTTTCACAGCACAAATCCTTCCCATGTCTCCACCTGAAATATACAATTGAGAAATACAGCAAAAATGGAAATACAGCAAAATCATTCTTAAACATCATCTCCCCCACCCCCCCCTTCCCCCTTCACACACACACAAATTACAACAACATATGTTGTCAATTTTCAATACCCCAATCATCTAACCAGCCGTATCATTGCTCGTAGCGGTAGATTGAGGTCGCTGACGTCACACACAAATAGACATCTTTCTTTGTTGATAGGCACTGCCATTAGTATTCACAACAAGAACTTCACAAGGTAGAGGGGGGGGGGTGGCCGTTCCACTTAGTTGCGCTGTTGGAGCTAGTTAGTGTATTTTTTGGTTTAGACTGCATATAACTGTTGTATATTATCAATGTTTTTACGTATTTTGTATCATTCTTTGTACTTTGTATCATTCATTGTATTACTCACCGCAGATATGTAATTTCCTTCTGGGATTCAATAAAGTTGACTTACTTTCTTAATACCCAACTAATGCTAACTTATCTTAGCCAATTTTCTTCCTGTGAAGGTGTGAGTTGCAGCGTATCACTACTGTTTCAATACCAGATTAAGACTATGCTCCAAATGATACATGTATAACAAGGAATTCTTCAAGGTCATTGGTATTAAGCCCCAAATTTAAGCGTGCTAAATATTGATTTAGGTTTTCGAAATTATTTTCCGTAGAAGCTCTGATCCTCACAAATTATTCAAAATATTGGAGATTATTATGATAGACAACTAAATATCTCAGTGTGGATAACAACTTTGAGTGGCATTAGACATTTCTTTTTGCGCGAGTCTTCACACCCTTTAAGGCCAATGCACTTGCTTTTGGATGGTTCTGATTAATATTTGAGTGTTGAAAAACATTGGACAACTTTGTTGTCTGAAGGTTTAATTCACATATTCTTTGCGAATGGGCAGAAATTTGGCAAAAATTGAATCAACATGATTGTTAAATTTATTTACTACACAATAGTACCAAAAATTAGTGTAGAGTGGGACTGGTTTGTTTGCATCTTAGTTTAGTCCCATGGAATGCATGAACCTTTGAAAAAAAAACAATACCAAAGCAGTCGCCAAGATGCAAACCACTCCATTATTTACAACCCTAGGCCTATGTCTGACTGAGAAAACAGGTTTTTACTTATTTACTTTAAGAACCCATGGGCCGTCCCAAACTCCGCAGACGTTCATAGTTACTGCATGCTTTTACTATGTAGGCCTGACAGTTGTAGCCTTAGGCCTAAGCTACCTTGTTTTTGTGCATATAGTATGTAGTATTAGGCCTATTAAGTTATAACTAGGCCTACGTTCTAGCATTATCATCTAACTTACCAAAAGTAGCAACTTGTCATCAACACTGGTCATGCTACAACTTCTTGACAATTGCTACTGAACACCGACGAACGATATAGTCGGCATTAACATGTAGTGAGTGTACATTTTAGCTTAGATTAGTGGTATGGATATCATGCAAAGCAACTTATTCGCCGAAACATTGTGCGGAAAAATATATAGGCCTATCGTTGTTTTGGTCATGGCGTGTGCAATGTACGTGTTTATATCACTTGACATGACCTGACACCGGAACGGAGGCACGCACTTGCGCAGATGCGTTAATATATAAGACCGAAAACTCTTTACATGTTGGATTTATTATACAGACATTTATGAAACTATTAGGTTGAAAGAACCGAATGTTTTCTTCGCTTTTTAAGCAGCTCCTGTTGAAAATTTCGGTATATAGCCGTTACATTTCTCCCATTTCCTCCGATTGCGCTTTCTTTCCTTACCAAAATAATAATAATAATCATAATAATAACGCAGACACATGTTACAGCTTGAACCAAGGTAGCTAGGCACAGAGTAACAGGTTGGAACTTTTCTACACCGTGACCATAGATAAACTACCGTGACATGTTGACAGTTAATGTTTTGTTTCTTACACCAGTTTGAAAACCTTATGTAGGGTTCGATATGCTGCTTTAAAATTTCATAAAAGCTGATACCAGTCTACTAAATTTTATTACAGTATTTCAATGGAAATAGAAATATGTTCAGTTATGACATTAAAGACTTCAATAGGAATGAGCAATGAGTACATCAACAGGTTAATTAAAACCTCTCATAGAGGCCTAGCAGGGATCACGAAGGGGATTACGATTTTATTACCTAGGAATTAATGCAAAGGAACCCCTCCCAAATCCCCTCTCCATTCTCAGTTATACTTGTTCAAATTGTGCATAGCAATTTTCAAGCTTAAAAATATAAAGTCAGACTGATGTATTTCTCTGAAGTTTTTTTAAATACCCGTACCCCCACCCCCCGGCTTCCTCAACCCACACACTGAAATGATAAAGTGACTTTACGTAATCTGAGTCCAAACCCATTGTGGTCTCGAATGGTAGCCACATTAGTAGTGAATACAAATAAAATAAATCACGAAAATAATAAATAAAAAAAAAACACAACAAAAACACAAAGCCACTTATTAAGTGTTCTCTATATTTACAAGTAAATGTACCCAACTCCTTGTGGTACAAGGCTGGGCCAATAAAAGAAGAAAAAAGACATAAATATAAACATCCACAACAAAGAATCTGAGAAATGTAAAACTATAATATATATTGTAGCATTAAGTTAAAACCAGTCATCGATACTGCAGTGTACCATACTGACCTCCCTACAAGGTACATCATACTCAATATGATGACTTGAGTCAAAGAGGATTAGTCATGACAATTCTAAAACCAACAGGGATCGAATTATATTGACTAATTTCATGCTTACATTTTGCAGAAAAATTTTGAATTTGATTAATTTTGTTTCTCATAAAATATTGATTATATATCACATTTCACTGCATTTATATCACATTTTGGCCACATTTAGGTATCTTATATTTTGATGTGACTCTACAAGATAATTTATTCCCAGATGCTGAAGTATACAACTCTTGTCCACAGCAAATCATCTTGACTTTTCTTCCACCATATATTGCCAACGTGTCTGTTTCACGCTATTTCATCGAAGGCTTTGTTCAACTTGACAGCTCTTTGCCAATGTAAGCTTGCTAGTACGCATAGCTGCAATATCTGCATCAACGTATGCACAATATAGAATGTTGAACAGTATCAGTTAAATACCCTTTGTTAAAATTGATGCCAACACTGTTGTTCCGTTTCTACAGTTCCTAGAAATGATTCATCTCGAGTCATACATTCACATTTTTCTTTCTTCTTACGTTAAATTATTTTCTATGTCAGTTGTATACTTGCTCTTCAGTGTAGAATACTGTTCAATGAAATATCTGCCTTATTTAATTTTAATATTAATTAATATTAATTATTTTTAAAAGTTTCTCATATTTTGTATATTGACCAATATTCATATACTCTTTGTTTAATACACACCATACAATGTGTAGTTCTCATGCAAATTTATCCAGTAGACCGCTAGCCCAATGAACTGATCAGCTTTTGTCTACGATACATCTGTAAATTCACAAATACATCGGGACAGTTTAATATTAACTGTATTAATTCTTTCTTGCGTCTGCATCACTAGAAGAAGGACTTGTCAAAGGTTATGGAAGCAATTCTCCAGATGAGAAACTATAAATTATTCATCTGGGTGTGACCTCTGACCTTGCTGATGTGACCTCTGACCTTGCTGATGTCATTTCCTGCCTTGATTGAGATCTGATTTCCTCGATAGCAGCCATTTTGCCGTCGTGGCTCGAGAGGTACTGAAGGGTTCTGTTCTTTGATTTGGAAATCAGATCGGCAGAAAGGCGGAGCACATCTGATGAAGAGAGGGAATTACTTTGAATAAAAATTCAAAACATGATGGAATCTTGCCTAAATACCAGTTGATTGTGACATTCTGCATGCAACAGAATTACCATCATAGATTTGGTACCCGATATTCCTCAACGAAGTGATTTGATAATGTTACGAAATATGTAAAATGAAATTATGAAAGACACAAACCAAACCATCATTATTGGTCTATGTGATAGAGATAACTGTTATTATGATCAACTTCCCCCAAAAAGCTAAGAAAAATCATATTACATTTGGGAGATATCACAGGTTTTAATGTTCCTCCACATAAGGCTGAAGACTTGATCAAGTATAAACATGAAATCACTTGAGCCTGATATGTGCTTCAATATCTTTTGCTTTTCTTAATTTATTACAACGTTAATTTTCCATAGTGGAGATTGGGTTTTGCAAATGCCTTATTCCAAAAATATTGAAGCCAGTGGCGGAGCGTCCATACAGTCAGGGGGAGCGGATGCCCCCCCTGACGGACTCAAATGGACTGCTGGCGCCCTTTTCAGCTTTTTACCACTTTTACTTATCCGCGATTATTTACTTTTTTATTGCGCTTTCATCTACCCATTGACATTTGTAACATTATTTGCATATTAGCAAGGCCTGGAATGGGTCATTTCTAGCGATCTAGGGAGTATCTTTACTCAAAAAATTTCTGTACGCTCCGAGCCAACCTGTGGTGACGCTCCGCTTAGATAGTGTCGAAAGCGCCCCTACAGACAATTCTCTTCCCCCCTGACCAATACCCCTAGCTCCGCCACTGATTGAAGTTCTTAACAAGACCTAATGAAGACGTTGGTTTCAGTGTCAAGGTAACATATACATTCTACCTTGCAAAATATGACTAGTTTCAGATCCTAGCAGTGCTATGACATCACAGATTTTACAAAATTTTACAAAATGACAGCTAAGATGTCACTTGTAAACTAGGATATTTCCCATTTGTAGTTAGACGTATCTTAGCTGTTTGCGGGAGTTGCTAAGGAGGTTAAGTTGGATTTGTGTCTCATTGTCTCTCATCGTTTTTTCACTTATCCGATGAAGCGGCCATGGCCGTGGCGTTCGAATTTCTAGTGCCAAACGCCAAACATCGGCCCTTCCCTCCTTGAGGGCTCCTCTGGAAGCAGTGCTTCTGCACTGAGCAGGACAACCCTCATTAAAGATGACAATAAATAAAATTAAAATAAAATAAAAAAATTATAAAAACATCTCACCATCAAGGCTCTTGTGATAACTCTCACTATCTGTCTTATCAACGTCATCACCTAAACCTTCATCATCGTCGCTGTCTTCATCGCTCTCTGATACGATCTCATGTCCTGCCTCTCTTCTCTCTTCATCGGTTACCATCTCACCATCCAACTGCTTGAGACCGGGCAGAGATTTAATAACTTCCAGTCTGTACAGGGATAGATGATGATAGTCAAAACCTTACCGAGAAAGTAGTTTAATTCATTTCGTATGTGATTCTCTGATTTCATATATGATTCTCTGATTTACTCCAACCAGGGTTATAACTTTTTGCTATTAAATGTTTATGTTAGAAATACCCTTTTTTGTAAAAAAAAAAAATTAACCATCAAATTTGGGTAAAAAAACTTATAATTCAGAAATCTCACCTAATTTGTTTGTTATTTATTTAATTTTCCATATTTGAAAGATCATATATATACAATGCATACCAACAAAAGGTTGTATTGACCCTTTTTATTATAAAAGCAAAGCTGATTTGCAATAGTTTGCTATTGTTGATAGATATAAAAGTTTTACAATATTGCAAAATCTGCCAGGTTGGTTTACAAGACAGATCACAACTTGAAACTTCACTGACAACACAAGCAGGTAGTCTTGTGGAAAAGTTAGAACCAGCACAGAGTTTGACTGGGGAATTACTTCTAGATCTGTTACATAGTGCAAGAAGTTTGTTGTTTCTTCTACAAGTGAAGCACATTCAAACTATAAATACATTAAATACATTTGCGTCTGTTTGTCAAAGCATGAATGAATCTCACGTCTTTTATTAATTTGTAATGCAATAGCATACACTAAAAAGAAAAAAAGGAAATTTATTCCTATGACATATATATCATATTACCTGTAGCCATTCTTCACAAAGCAGGGGTTCCCTGTCAAATTCAGTATCATCAAAGACTTTGGAAACTGTTCTGAAAATTGTAGAGTTTGATCATACTTGTAGCTTTATCAGAAAGCTGAGATAGATTTCAAAGGGAATGGTTAAGTGATAACTTGTTATAAACTACTCCTCTCTTTCATTGATAGATAAAGAAAGAACATGCATCTTCTACGTGGGGCGGGGGGGGGTGGATACGTAATCTGACTGACGTCCACTTTGAGGAGTGGTCTGTATGGGAATGGGATGGGAGACCGATCCCCTTTGAGAAATTTTCATTTTGAAAAAGAGGCATAGATGGAAAATCGTTATGGTGATATCAATTTCCATCATTTTAAGTACATTTTGACAGCGTATAAAACTTTGCATGAATGGGCATATATTTGCCGTCCCTGGTTAGTCCCTGAATTTTTTTTTTTTTGGGGGGGGGTGGAGAACTTTGCTCAACCCTGTGCTGCCCCTCCTCCCTCTGGCTGCACCACTGTATGAAGATAGATTACCACCCATCCATTACAGAAAAGTTAAGTATTAACTTTGGCAATTTTACCATTGAATACTGTATAGTTGGACGTTTCTCATTTTGGCTAAAACCGGCCAATAAATTGTACTGAGCTTAAAAAAGTAATTTACCTGGATCCAGATTTTCGATTAAATTATCTGCTAGATCCAAGAACTGCAATTTATTCAACAGTTCAATGTTCTCCACCACTTTTATCTTGTTTCCAGACAGCACCAAAAAACGAATCTCCATCAAACTCTCAAGGTTTTCTATTTTTTCTATAAAATTCTGAAGAAAAAACAAAACAATACAAAATGATTAGAATCTTATGAAATTATCCAATTAGGGAATGAGGAAGGAACATGGAACGAAGAGGATTAAGCAGACAGCACGCTGCCTGACTTAACAAGACTCAACTCAAATGGACCTATTTTTTTCGAAAGTCTTGAAGGTCAATGGTCTTACAACTGAACACCGAACGATTGATGTGTGCACGCAAGGACCTCTTAAAAGTCATTGCTTATTTAGGTCACATGCAAAATTACTGTCCAGTGATTGGTTGCATTTGTTAAGACCAGGCAGTTTTACTAGTGAAATCTCACACACTGCCCACTGCGAGTCTTTCAGTTTTCCATAGTGAAGCAGTCGCAACTTCAAAGTGATAAAATCTCGCTCTGTCGTAGTCTTTTAAAGCACATGTAACATACATTTCACGACTATCCACAAATTTCAACGTAAAGATAATCGAGTTGAGTCATGATCAGTCTGGCAGGGTCTAAGGGACTTTAGTTCAGTTAAAGGCATTGAAGACTTGCCCCAAACCGAGTGTCGCGCTCTGAAAAAGTTAACTTTCCGTTGCATGCAAGTGAAGTTTTCTGCTTGTCGCTGCAAAACGCAGACAGTAATGAAACTTGATACCTTGTTATCTTTAGCTGGACCTGAGATGTCCATCGCTGTATCGTTTGTACACTGTGCTGTGGGTATTGACCGCAGCTGTATGTACTGACTGTACAGTAGTGTCTAATTACCGAAGGTAGCAAGCTGTGTGCGTATTTTCTGGGATCGATGGTGGTGTCTAACACTTTCTGTTACACCTCATCCGAAACTAGGTCAGATTACCCGCATTAGACGTTTCTCTTTGCGCGAGTCTTCCCCCCTTTAAGAAACCTGCTATTTCCGATTTTCAATGTCCCAGCTACATTGATCAGATACATATTATAATCTCTGTGCTAACAAATTCAGGTTTTATCACCATTCACATTATCAAGGACTACATGTATCTTTCACTTTTGCAGAAGGATCACAACCAAACTTGTCAATTGAAAACTAAACCCTTCCCTAACCTCTTGCTCCAACCTCCCCCTCCTTGAACAGATACATATTATAATCTCTGTGCTAACAAATTCAGGTTTTATCACCATAATGTCACATTATCAAGGACTGTACATTTATCTTTCACCTTTGCAGAAGGATCACAACCAAACTTGTCAATTGAAAACTAAATCCCTTCCCTAACCTCCTGCTCCAACCTCTCCCTCCCTCCTCCCCGACCCACCCAATGTCCCCTCACGAATGATGCATACTAACATTAAAGGCATTCAAGGATTAAAATGGAATAGATTTCTTACTTGTTGAAGGTAAAGGTTTGTGACTGGTCCTAGCACCTCCATATGATCAATCTCTCCAATATTCTCTCTGTCTAACCTTACATGAGTCAGCTTCAATAGTTTGTGAACCCTGAGAATCAACAAGATATATGACTTTACATTTAAATTTCTTCATCATCATTTCATTTTCTTTCCAAGGCTAGTTCAAAACACATGTCAATTCACATTCTGTTTAATTTAA
Organism: Apostichopus californicus; assembly: GCA_020650975.1. Taxonomy (NCBI): domain Eukaryota; kingdom Metazoa; phylum Echinodermata; class Holothuroidea; order Aspidochirotida; family Stichopodidae; genus Apostichopus; species Apostichopus californicus. The sequence goes on from JAIPMN010004941.1 coordinate 16,863, forward strand.
GACACTTTCATCACAATTCCATTGAGAACAAAAATTCCAATATCTGTGTCACTACTGTATCTTATCACTGACGGTGCTTTCCGGCACACAGCCACTTGTGGCAAACATGGTTAACAGAAAGTTCTCTGGTTCATCTACAATCACTCTTATTTTCAGAAGTGAAACTATAGGCATAAATAGAGCATACTTTCTCTTTCTGAGGCTTAAATGACTGAATACAAATATCTTAAACATATTTTGAATTCCAAGATGCGGGTATCATTACTTTTCTTTCACACAGATGACTTTTTCTAGAGCTATGGCCTAACCTCAATTTTCAGCTTCTTCTTTCTATTCTATAGGTGAGAGCACATATAATATGAAGAACAGTATGTACAACAACAAGCTTGACAATTAGTACAAAAGACACTCAAGATACAGTCTGGGACACAGAAGCTATTAACTGCCAAGGACTTTGATACAGCTACTTTTTAAGAAAAAGTCGCCCAGGAGAGAACTTGGGCACGAAAACCAAACTACGGAACGGCTGATCCGCTCTCAACCCCAGTCCCCTTGCATCGGGACTGTGACTGTGTGATCATCGTCAGGTGTGCATCACCATTCCCCTCGAAAAAGAACAGATACTACACATGATATTATTGTATACAGCTATACTGTACACAATTACCCTTGCTCTAAAAGTACTGTATTAACGTGAGACCTACTTTAATTAACAGTCACAACAGAATTACAGCATAAACTTCTGGTTTGATCCTACTCTGCTACAGAATACCTAACATAGTTGTCCTTTCTGTCTTGCAAATCAAAGTTGATGAATAAATATGTCATGAATATTTATGAGAAAAGCACCATACTTCACTGCACAACAATGAAATAAAGGTAGAGACAGAATTGAGACTTTGTGGTCCGTGGTCACTAAACGTCAATAAAAACAAACAGAACACACTATTCTATGATTAGAAGTATCTTTTCCTGAATGATGTCACATTTTTTGCAAACTCAATGATATTAAACGCTGCCCTGTACATTAAAGTCATCTCTCCACCGAGGTCCCGCCCCCCCCCCCCCCTCACCACTCACTTGCTTTCTGTTACAACTTACAGTTGTTCAGATCCTTCGGAAACAATTGCTGGAGGAAGATTCCTCTTTGCTATCATTGCCACAGTAATCTTGACTGGTTTCACTACAATGAAATTTGACAAAATAATATCAAATGAAATACATTACTGAAAAGCTTGTCAAACCTGTAACTCAACAGAAAGATTAAAGTCATACAAAAAGGACTGCCAAAAACGTAATCAATGTACTGTAATTATTTAAAAAAAGTGTAAACCAGACATATGTGTAGTCTATAGCATAGCTGCATTGAAAACAGTTTTTCAGTGGCATGACATGAGGCTATAAATAATCATGGCACAACTATAGGCCTTGGACCTATTTCAGAAATTGTATGTCACACTGTTCTGCTATTCTGACTCACATGAATCCTTTAACAGTCTTGTGTTGCAAGGCTGTGTTGTGCTCTTTGAAAACAAAATCGTTGCAACTTGCATTGCTTATTGGCAGAAAGGAATATGCCAGACTAGTCTCATAACCATAGCTTTCTGGTATTTGGTAACTTAGGGCTATGAAGGCCTAGGCTCAGCCCAACAGTAACACTACAGTGTAACACTAAAGCCATTATTGTCGTATAAGAAGTAGGCCTAATTAAGTTATGATGCGAAGTTGGTTTATGAACCGTGCATAGGATATACCTCCTTGTATTAAAAACATAATCAGAATTTACCAAATGACATTGGCTTCCTACCGACCTAGCCTAATTTGTTTTAGCGAAATTACTGCCAACGTTACGACGACATGGCCTACCGTTGTTTAAATATGCCATGGGATCTAAGATTTAATAGACTCTTAATAGAATTAGGCAAAACGTTATCAATTAATTTTTAAATGACCTTCTGTTGTAGTTACATGTCCTTCCTCTTCCAAATTTGCGTCTATGAGTACGTTTGTTTCACTTGCCATGTTTCTGACACTGATCAGCAACTTATGAACTGAGTATTTCGAGCGACGGTAAGTAGATCTACGACAACAAGCGTCGTTAGAAACAGAAGGTGGCACGAGAACATTAGATGTTGCTTCAATCACCATCGTGCGTGGAGGGCATTGATCAGGGAATCAACTTATCAAATGAAAACATAGGTAGCCAGTACTTCGTGTGATTGAAGCACACTGAATTGCCATTTGGGTCACTGCCACTAAATACCTGCCAACCCACCACATATGCCAAGTTGCCAACCTGGAGGTACACCCACGAAAATCTAGGCACTGGTGCAAGAAACCTGGAGATTTTATTGAAACGTTCTAAAGTCATAAACTCATCGTGTTCACATTCTGATATGCTATTTCAACTTATTTGTGCTCAACATTCCTTGTCAACTTTCTTTGACTTTTTCAAGTTTTGTTTTGCCACTAGTTCTCGATTCCTAAAACTGAGTCTCATGGGTACAACCGTCATAAGAGTTGGTACGTTTGCATCTGTCTTGAATGAACACTGTACATTGTGTATCAAGATAGTTTAACCCATCTAGTGCAAACATGTAGTTTCCTACACCAGTCAACTAGCAATTAAAGATAAGTTCACACAAAAGACAAAGAGGTAAAACCCTTTCATATGGTCATAGTTTGGAAGAGAAAATATATTTTAATCAACCTTCCTCAAAATACCTTAAAACAAAGAAAATAAAGCAATGAACAAAACAGCTTAAAAAAACAAACAATATGAAAGTGGCTATCAGGTACATGGGGTCATTAACATATACTTGTCTTATTTGTCAAGTGGATTTACTGTAGCACTGCTACTGCACCCTCCTCTTCCCCCATATCTACCTCCCAACCCCCCCTCCACCCCCCACCTCACACACATATTCTATCCTAATGATTTGTGACATAAACATAATTTGAGCACACTTAAATTCTTATCAAAAGTTTTCATACCTTGTTGTATATAATTTGTTTGCTGCAAAAGGCTATAATCTTTAAACAAGTATCCAAGTTTGCACCTCAAATGATGTGTCTATTATACCTGGCCTGAAATCAGTGAACTGTACATGATCTAAACACTTCCTAAGAGATTTAATTGTTATCTTAGAAGGAATCAAATCAAACAATTTATCTACTGTAAAAATAAACATTTACTCAAAATTGAATGAAGAAAGTGTTTGAGGATTGTATTTCTAGACAAT
>JAIPMN010004944.1:0-39360 GCA_020650975.1 Apostichopus californicus
CGCCCGCCGGTGTGAAAGGTCCTGCCACCTTTTTATCGCGTCGCGTCGCGTCGCGTCGCGTCGCGTCGCGTCGCGTCGCGTCGCGTCGCGCCCGGTGTGAAAACGCCTTTACTAGTCATAGTAGAAACTGAGCTTGTGTTCTTGCACTCTGGATAGTACATACCAAGAATGCATCTTTCTTTTGTGCTATTTTTATCTTTTTTTGTCCAAAATGATTGACTGTTTGGTTTGCAAAGAAAACCAAGAATAGAATAATTTTTGCCTCATTTGGTGATGGTCTTAATAGGACTTGCTTCATATGATTGTGATATTAAAACAAAAGGTGAAAATCAACTTTGGGATTTCACAGTGAAGATTCTTTTCTCATTTTCTAAACAATGTCAACGGCATATACCTATTCTGGCATCGCAAATATTTTTTTTTTGAGAAGGGGGAGGGGGTATGGGTTGCTGATAGCTATATCCTGGTGTTTGTTGACCTTGTCCCAGTTGTCCTGATGTAAAGCAAGTAGTGTGTATGTATCACTTTCCAATTAATGTCACCCAATTGGTGGTTGCATAGGTTATGCTACAGTTTCATTTTGACAAAAGTAAAAAGAAAAATTCAAGTTGCAATAATTAATCTGTATTAATTGTGTTTTATGGAAAAGGGAATGCGTTGTCTTCAGAGTGAAAACTTGAATTTATCGTGTCTTGGGGAAATTGTGGGTTTGGAGATTGAAATAATTAGCCATGTTCAGTTATTGCATGGTCAATATTCTACATGTATTATTCCATTGTTAGGATATTCTGAAAATATACAGTGACTGTTGCCATGTGTTACTTATTCATCACAACTCCAGGTATATTAATTACAGTATTATATAATATTTCTAACAATGCTAATAAGTGTAGCTTGTTACCTATCTGGGTAGGACTCTTTGAAGCAAACTTTTTCAGTATTCAGAATTGTGTGTGTATTTGTTGGTGCATATTTTTGTCTGGACAACTACTGTCAAAAGAATTGAACTTTGTTTGTTGATGGTCTTGGTCACATGTTTGTTTTGATGAAACTATAGCTTGAAACTTTCTTCAATATTTGGTAGACTATTAACTGAAATATTTACTTGTTATTAATAGAGGAATGTTGCACACCTGTAATTTGACAAATAGGTGTATTGTAAACAATTGTAAGATAAGACGTAATGGTAATGTTAAAAGGTGCTCGGAACTACCTCTGGGGTAGCCTATTCTATAATGTTATATGCTACTGGTTATGAGGTACTACAGTACTGCAGGAACCTATGAGGTAGGATATGTGTTTACACAGGCCCTTATCTAGGGAAAGGGGCTGGGGGAGGGGGAGAGGTCTAGCTCATCTTTCAAAATCAATTATATCAAAATGTTTTTAAAAGGGATGTAGTGATTCATGTGTGTTGAGATGGATAATAGACTCTTAACACTAGAGTATATTCAAAGCAATACTGATCCGGAGAACACTACCACACTAACTGTTGATGTTGGAATGGTGGCGTGACTTAATTGGGAATATTTGGTAAAAACATACTTAATTCATTTCCAGGACATTTTCAAAGCCCTACTTAATACAGCCAGCAGTACTTATGGTGACAGCAAACGTTCCTTTTTCAGTTCTTGGGGTTTGAAAGCTTGCAATTGGCTTCCCTGAATTGAGGGTCCTGTTTATACCATTTTGTCATTCGTCTTCCGATGACACATCATTCTTGATGTTAAATTCCCATCTTTGCAAAGCCCATTCTCTGTGGATTGCAAACTAGGAGTGCTGCTTGACTGTACGGCTGGAGTTTGTATGGACTTCATAAATCCACACACACAATATTAAGAATAAGCCATATTTGGAATTTTTTTTCATGTTACCCAAATATCTTGTGGATCTACATACAGACCACTGATTATGTAAGTGGAAATTCCCTCTCCCCCCCCCCCTCACCCCATTCCTTATAACCTAGTTATGGGTCTGTGTACAACATTCACTGTGATGAACTTCTGCAACTAATGAGGGGAAGTACATGGCAGCATTCATTACGTTTTCTTCAACTTTTCTTCATACAAACTTGGGGTATGCCAAGTTTATACTGCTTTCGATATGGTGCTCTGTGATGGAACAATGTATGTACTGTTGAATGTATATCTATGGTGTGTCTCTGTATATTGTATGTTAGTCAGCACCATCCTTAAATGTGTAAAAACATAGAGATTAAAATGAATATTAGAATTATTAAATCATTAAATAATCAATATATTTAACGAATATATGTTCTTTACTCAGTTCTTCCAATGTAAATCCAGTCCTCTGTTAACCACTTCTAACTTGATGCTAGAAAAAATACCAAACAATAGCGTTCACCTGTTATGCTTCTTTCACTGCCAACCATAACATTTCCTTGTGGCAGTGGTTTTACTTAACCCTGTGTATGTATGGTTACCCAGGTACCAGAGTATTTTGTAAGGGAACGTTCAGGGCCTTCTAAATTGCTATGCAAAATTCGAGGCACTGAATTATTCCCTGCTTGTTATTCCTTAAGTTAGGGGAGATGTTTTCTATGTTCATATAAATATGAGAAATGAAAGCTTAATTCATGGTTTGTTTCACAATCTCTCACTAACAGGTTTTCTTTACACAAGGTCAATGTTTGTATCTTAAAATTGCAATATTCAAATGACAGGTAGAGACAAAACAAGCATTTGGAAATAAATTGATCTTTTATTGCAATAGCCATACATATCCTCAAATACACATCCACTTACAAAGAGAACATTAAAAACTATTAAATCTGTAAAATGGATTTGGCACAATACTAGCTATATATCTAAAAAAATATTGAAAATTGTTGCACCAGTAATTTATTCATCTCGGTGGAAGAATATTCATGTGATATGAATTCACCTTTTTCATTTTTTTTTAAATTTCAGTAAGACTGTATTGTTCAATGTTGATGGGTTAGAAGCAAAAGCCACAGCAAACTAACGAACTAAGTAAGGAACATTGCTGAATCGGTACGCGATCCGTTTACGAACGTTTCTTTAGACTGCAATCATAATTATGCTGTAAAAGATTCAATAGTACTTTCAGTAATATAAATATCATTGTGTTACCTTTTGAACAGCAATAGGTTTACATCTTTTCATTTTTCAAACTCTTGAAAATCTTGGTTTTAAGTCTCATGGTATTAATTTAAATTGTACTGCATACTGTTACAAGTAATAGTAATTATCAAACATATTTCTGTTCAAATTTATTCATATTTCTATAAATTTATGTTTTTTTGATCTTATATCTCACTCCATGTTGTCAATGATGTATGTGATTATAAGGAAATTGAATGAACCTTGTAAAACCAGAAAGGTATCGGGCATTTCATATCTGCAGCTGGAAGCCTGCAACGGCATTTGGAGATTAGTTTTAAGACCAATATTGTATCACACCGCATGATTATTATCATAGATCAAAAGAGAGTTTAGTTTTGGACACATTATCAGTTCTATTCATGCATGTATTGACCAATTTTGTGCATGCTTAAAGAAGTGAAGTGTGTTTTAAATTCAGTATCATCTTTCCAGAGTTGTTGGTTACAAATAAATTGGTAGCATCTTGAACTTAGTGTTTTGCAGTATAAAGTGTATCTAATACTTTCTTTATATCACCAGGTGTTATATATTCACAAGTTAAAAAAAAACATACATATGTAAACAGATGGAGGAATGTTCATCTCTCCACATATTTACTAAAGAGTTGTGTATGAGTGCTTCAAGGTTGGTTAATCCTTTTCTTGTTTGAGTCTGGTATTGACAGGGCTTTCATTGACCTCTGACCTCAATATTAAGTAATATACCGTGTGAGAATATCATCAAAATTATTACAAAAGTTGGACTGCTGCTGGGGAGACTAGCTAGAATTTATGAAAAAATAAAAGTTTGCCGCAACGTTACAATTGCAGCGCATTACATGAGTGTCGAGTTGATAACATTTGCATTGTCACTATGGGTGAAAACAATACCATGTTTCTTTTACCAAGAACATAACTCGATAATCAGTTGGCATGAGATGCTAATGCCCACCACTGGGACATGCCAACACTTGATTTTAATGCCCTGAAATATACATTATATTCATCTCGGAATTTGTCATTCTCATTGAACTAAATCACTCTGCTTATATGCTCAAATGGAGATTAACCAATATACAGTACACGCACTAACCGTGCGACACAACCATATCTTAATATCTTTGTTAGTGGAATAACATGGTACAATCACTGTACAATCACTGCAAGCAGGAGATGCCTGACCGTTCTTCTTATCGCCCATCCCAAGTACAAGCCCCATTTCTAAAGAGCCCAAGTTTCCAGGATAACCCAGCTGTGTTGAACATGTTATTCAGCGATTTGCCTGGTGTAAAATAAAAATCACAGATTTTGCAAAACTTGCGGTATAGGCTCCAGTTTGCATATGCTACAGTTTGTTAGGATAATAGTTTGTGTCCCCGAGGTAAAAGAGAAAACACTGATATTCCGCTAATTCGCGGAAAAAGCTCATGCCTGGTTATTGGACGTTGAAGTTGCCAAGAATTGGTCACCATTTGCAACCCATCTCCAATATAGAGCAGAGATAAACCCAGAAATTCACACATCTGATCGACTTTTGGTTAAAAATTATTTGCAAGCAACGGGATGGCATCTATACATCGGCAGGAAACCTGAAACGGACGGCTCTGGTATCTCATCACCTTGGCAACTGTGGAATCTGTTGTCTGTCAACTCGGTTCTTGTGAATCTGAAATGCTGGGGTGATCCAGGCACCACAGGAGCATTGTTGACCTGGGAGGTTAAAAATTATGAAATAATATTTTCAGATGAATAATTGCATGCATATCTCCCCGTCTTGCATTATCAATAGGTACGAGTGTGATGCCATAAATATTTCCTGACTCCCATATGGCATATCAGTTCAGCTAAAGGCGTGTTTGTCTTGAACGGTCAAATAACAAGAAAAAAAAAGAATAAAATTTTTCCATCATATTTTCAAGTATCATTCAGATTTAAATGATTGAAAAAAATCCACTCCTATACCACAAACCAGTCAAGAGTAATTTTGAGAAAGGTGCAAAAAGGTTAAGGGTGTTGTTACCTGCCCAGTAGAAACAACCAATTCGTGCACTGCACTTTGGACACGAAAGCTGTTGAGAGAAAAAAAAAGTGATGTAACAAGAAGTGAAAAAAAAACAAAAAACAAAAACAGGTATGTACCAGTCCTTTTTCCTTTTATAAAATAAAACACTGGTCTTTAGGCAATTGAAATGTTCGGGGAAGCATATCCCTGTTTATGCCTGACATGAAAGTTGCATCATCCTTGCAGTCCTAACACCCTTTTACCTTCATTCTTTTCACATGTATCCAAATATTGTCCCACAAAATGGTCTGGATTCAGCTTGTCAGACTTTTATACGAAACATTTGCCTAGGTTAAACTAGCTATGAGGGTGTAGGCCTGTGAAAAACCAGTTGACCAGTGCATTGTACATAAGACACTAGTTTACACCACCATGATCTGCAGACCAAATGAAAACATCTTTGTAATGCTGTATAGGATGAGCTTTTTGCTTCTTTATCCAGAAAACTCACCTTCCCTTCTTGCTGTCCCAAGAGAAGTTCCTCCATCCAAGCTACGGGGTGGATAAAGTGTGAGGTACATCCTTCCGCACCCTCTTCGGGTTGTGCCAGAGGTTGACCCTGCTTGTGCCATTTGAAGCTCAGTTGACCTCTCCCTGGACTATGCCCTATAAGACTGCCCTCTTTGAACAACGCTCGCCTGGTTGGAACACGAAAGGGCAAAATGAGGACTGCCATTAATAGCTTATCAATATCGTAGTATACAATACAAGTATTTGAATAACTAGATAAGAAAGTGAGCAATCATAGCTCACCCAAACCAAACCAACCAAGGACTGATTCGTAGTGAGTTTTCACTAGTACTCCTTTTCTAGCACAGTTGTCTGTGCTCATAACCAGTTTTACTCAAACCTGAGATAATTTGGAAATCTTGTGTGACAGGTGCATTAAGGTGTAATTGTGAATAGTGCCCTCTATTTTGCTGTGTTGAATAAGTTGCTGAGTTTTGGGGAACTTCAACTTCTAGTTAGTCTCAATGTGTGTTTGTCAAATTTTAACATTGACCTTTCCAGCTTACTGCCCTAAAAGCTCAGTGAAAATACCGTTCTATGCAATTTTCATATTAATAACCATTATTTTTATTGAGTTATCTGTCGGTAAACATTTCTTGACATTTCGTCAGATTTTTTAACAAGTCCGTAAATTCTACAAACTTGATTCAAAATTTGCCAGCCTGCCCAACAGATCATGTGCCAATCAAATCTCTCTGTTTTGTTTATGACCGTTAGGCTAGGCTTACTTTCACTTTCGTGGTAAGCCTATGTTAGGTCAATTCTCTTGAATAGTGTCTTTCTTTCAGTCTTACCAATGTAGCTTTCGAAATTGTGTCATTTCCTTCCATTGCAAGGAATAAACAGGTGTTTTCAGACGATTCCTCCGTGAAATTGGGTCAAGCAAGTGGACGATACGAGTATATGTAGGTTACATTTGTGTAATGAACATGCTGATATGGGCAGTCGCAGTGACTTTACGGTAAATCGTTCGCGCCATAAGGGCAACAGAAAATAAATTTCTTTCTTTCGATTGTGACAGCTTTTCTCCATTAAACCCACCTTGTCAGAGTGCATTTGGAATAAGAAACATTGAATTCGCTTCGTAAGTTTGTTTGTCGAAATTCATCAGCAAACCAAATTGAGACTCTAAGAGCACAACCGCTGTGATGGTGTTACACAGTTACATATGCATCATTCTGGCCACTGTGGCTGTGTCATAATATACAAACCCTAAACCTCTATCTTTAGTTATCAACTTATCAGGAGGGTAGAATTTCATGTAGATTTTCACCCGCTAACCTTTCATGTATATTCAAGAAGACTTGATTAACTAATTTAAGGAGCTTGAAGAGAGGAGTTTGTTTGGGAACAAACAAGTCAAGATCCACAAATACATAGAGTGAAAACACACAGTACCACAGATGGTGTCTTAGTCTACTCTTTGAATTTCACACCTGTTACATTTGAATAGATATTTATGCAAGATTGAGTGCTTATACCAGGGGTTCCCTAACTGGGGTGCATGAACCCCCAGGGGGTGCGTGAGTCCATCCCAGAAGGTTCGTGAGACGTTTCTGAAAGTCAAACTAGAGTACTTTTTGTTGAACTAAAATCTGATATATCATATAATTTAGTAATTTACAAAAGTCGTACCTATTGACAAACTCTCTTCGCGTTCCATACGATTATGTTGCCATAGTATTACCGTACCGTGCATGTGATAAATAACTGAATTATGAAACAGACACAGGCTGTTATGTGTATTTATAGTATAAATAATGACTCAGATCGTGTCTCGAAAAGTTGGGGGTTCCTGGAATTGTCTCTGACATCCACAGGGGGTTCGTGGGGGGATAAGGTTAGGGAAACCCTGGCTTATACTCTCACGTTGTGCCTTGCACTCCACACTCATGTTCATGCCAAACTGGGAATTCTGCTAGTATTTATACTTGTGCTGTTGTACCCGGTGTACAGCGAGTCTGACCTAGGGTCACATGTCGACCCAAACACGGTCCTGAATGGTCCATCTGAATTACCATTTAATTAACAAACCAGACAATCTTGGTTTCGAACTCTGATGTGATCATCAGTGTTTGTTTCACTTTCAGTCACCGTTGACAACCGGTTTGGCCAGTAAAATACAATCGACAGATAGTAAGGGTGTAACAAATTTGGCTGACTTTTTTTTATAAGTCAGTTCAGTTATGGCATTAGCTCACCTGCATTTTCTACATCTAAACACAGCTCCTTCTTGGTCTCCTTGACCGCTTGGTGACTTCTGGTTTGGATCCTTCTCCAGGAGTTCCTTGGGAATAACGGAACGTTCCCTACGAGAACCTGTGGACAGGAAAATTTAAACTGCTAAGGCTACTGGAGTGATAGACTGGACTATCAATATAAACTTGTGTGGTAGAGATGGTACCAATTATAATTAATTAATAGAGGGCGCTGTCATACCGTCCTTTATATTTCCGTGAGACTTGACAAGCAGCTGCAGTCTTCGAAATCACTGAGAATTCCTTTGAGGAATCTCTGACGGACACTTCTGGGCAAAGTACCTGCACATTCCCTAATTCACACGTAGTGTGACATATTCGAAGTAACCACTTTTATACCACTATAACCATATGCCAGATAAGGGTCTTAGGCATTCAATATATCAAGAATAGACTATAATCATCCTTAGATTCAAGGATATTACTTGGTGATATTTTGCAATATTTCTCTTTTTGTTAAAATATTGTAATATTTTCATATCCCTCCCTATCAGTTGAGGTCAATCTCCAATACATTGGAGTGCAGCTGATGACTGGTCAAAATCAAATGAATTAATTTAAGTAATTGCCAAGCTCAACCCTCTCAAGGTACAGTTACAATTGGCTTGATCAACCCCCTCAAGGTACAGTTACAATTGCCAAGCTCAACCCCCTCAAGGTACAGTTACAATTGCCAAGCTCAACCCCCTCAAGGAACAGTTACAATTGCCAAGCTCAACCCCCTCAAGGTACAGTTACAATTGCCATGCTCAACCCCCTCAAGGTACAGTAACAATTGCCTTGCTCAACCCCCTCAAGGTACAGTTACAATTGCCATGCTCAACCCCCTCAATGTACAGTTACAATTGCCTTGTTCAACCCCCTCAAGGTACAGTTACAATTGCCTTACAACCCCCTCAAAGTACAATTACAATTGCCTTGCTCAACCCCCTCAACATACAGTTACAATTGCCTTGCTCAACCCCCTCAACATACAGTTACAATTGCCTTGTTCAACCTCCTCAAGATACAGTTACAATTGCCTTGCTCAACCCCCTCAACATACAGTTACAATTGCCTTGTTCAACCTCCTCAAGGTACAGTTACAATTGCCTTGTTCAACCCCCTCAAGGTACAGTTACAATTGCCTTGTTCAACCCCCTCAACATACAGTTACAATTGCCATGCTCAACCCCCTCAAGGTACAGTTACAATTGCCATGCTCAACTCCCTCAAAGTACAGTTACAATTGCCATGCTCAATCCCCTCAACATACAGTTAAAATTGCCATGCTCAATCCCCTCTATGTTAACGTACAGTTAAAATTGCCATGCTCAACCCCCTCCCTCAACCTACAGTTACAATTGCCATGCTCAACCCCCCTCAAGGTACAGTTACAATATTCATTTGGAGCACGGAGGGGAATGGCTATATCCTCCTATATTTAATTCGCATACAAAAATGCAGGATTTCAAAACATTACCTTCTCTTTGCTGAGCATATTGACCAAGTTTGTGGAACTTCATGAGGGTATGGTGAGGATTGAGATCACAGCCCATTGCCTCAAACAGGCTCAGCTGTTCCATGAAGCCTTGGTTAGGTCTAATAGTTAAAGGAGGAGAACACACTTTAAATAATACAGTTTTAGATGAGTGAGAAGATAGAACTAGACACTGGTGGTCAAAACATTACCAGAAAGCATTGTAGTTTAAATATCCTTATATTTAGTGTTCCTGCAAATACAGAGCTCTATTGACCAACCCTGGTAAAGTTCTATGGTGATACTCTTTCCCCATATTAGTAAAGCCCAATGCTCTTCCCCCTCCAACCCCTTTCCCGCTCTCTCTGTCCCTCTCAATATTAATTAATCACAAATCCTAATGAAGCACAATGCCTATTCCCTTTTCTGCATATTGGTAAATGACAAATCCTAGTGAAGCCGGATGCCCCTCCACCCTCCAGTGTTTTGGTTACGACTAATCCTGATGTAAAAAGGCCAATTCCTCCCTCCCCTCCCCCCCAATCCTGGTGGTCCCATCCAATGACTCTCCCCTTTTCTTCATATTGGTAAATGACCAATTGTGGCAAAGACCAATGCCCCTCCACTATTTTGCTTAACCACCAGTCCTGATGAAACCTCCACCCCCCCCCCCCTGCCCTCTCACTTAAACTGGTTAAGGCCAGATTCTGGTGAAGCCAAATGCCTCTCCCCCTCTCCCTTTAATGGCATATGACCATTCTATACAATCTACATGTACCCCTAAACCCCTGCCATTGCATGCTAAAATATATTGAATTTCATAGTTTTAATAATTTTGATATCTTTAAAACGGACACATACCTGACGTAGAAACGTTTTTCTTTCACTTTGTCGAGGGCACTCTCGAGGGATATTTTATCTTTGTTCATTAGATATGCTGTCACCACAGAGGCACTGCGGGACATCCCAACCAGACTATTGAAAGGAATTCACATTAAAAGAATACAGAATTTCTGAGAAGTCTTTGTCATTGATTCACATTGAAATGATCAGCTTTTTTTTTCTACCAAGCTAAATATATACCACTCAGTAGCTGCATCAATAATATCAACCTGTCTGTCATGAATATTAATAAACCTGACCTCTGAGGTCAGATCGATACACCTTAAAATATGGCGTCCTGACTAACTTATCACATGGTGTCAGAAGTGGGATTCCTTACAACATACAACTGTCCACAGTATTTAATAACATCAACAAGTTACACATGGCTAAACAAAACACAAATACAGTATGACTGAACAACAAATGACTGAGAATAGTCAAATGCAATAGTTTGGATTTTTACACAATTCTATGGGATACATGAAAACATACAAAGAGAAAAACTAAGATCAAAAACATGATTAAAGCGATACATTCATCTAAAATACTAACAATTTCACATGAGAAGAAAATATAATTTCTGTTTTAAGCTACTCCTGTAAAGCATGTGGACATGTACACTTGAACTATTCACAGTCAAATACAATAACAGAAACCTTCTTCCAGAGCTGATATGAATCTTACCAATGAACTAAAACACTGCCGGCTTGCCGAGCCTCTTCAATAAACGTAAAACATTCTCCTAGATGAACAAGAAGGTCTGCACACTCTTGGTCGTCCATTTCAATAAACTTGTACTTGATGTCTGGACAATAGATTGACGGAGACTGCGACTCAATACTTAACACATGCGTTATTTTGTGCTTGATCAAGTAGTTTCCTTTTTCACACTCTACGTCTGATCGAGCGCCAAGCCAAAGACCTGGAATAATTTCATTGGCTGAGAACATCTTAATTATTTGTGCCCTAGAAAGATAAGAAAAGGAAAATTGGAAGAAAACATTTTGAAATTGAAAAGTTTCTTGCTTAGAATAATTTAATTTAAAATCAATGAAAAATGGAAATTGTGTGAAACTGCACCTTGTAAGCTATGCACTCTTCTCAGCTAATTTACTGCCAGGCAATAGTGAGGAATATATTTTTATTCACCTGGCTGCCATGCCAATAGCCACATTTGCAAAATCTCTGACGTAAGGCACCATGAATGTCTTTGTTGGGAAATCTCCAGGCTAACACATTTGAGGATTGGCGGGTCTGACATAATGGATATTACGGAGAGCCAAACGTTCCATAAATGTCGAAAAAGAAAGTGAAGTGTCCAATTCGATATCAACATGTTACAATTCGATATCAGCATGTTACAATTCCATATTGACATGTCGAAACAAAAAACAGTATGTCATTGCGTCTATCAACATGTCAAATTCAACATCAGCATGTCGAAAAATTGTAACAGCATG
This sequence comes from Apostichopus californicus, assembly GCA_020650975.1. Classification (NCBI taxonomy): domain Eukaryota; kingdom Metazoa; phylum Echinodermata; class Holothuroidea; order Aspidochirotida; family Stichopodidae; genus Apostichopus; species Apostichopus californicus. The sequence continues at coordinate 11,759 of JAIPMN010004944.1, forward strand.
CCACTACTACATTGGTCATGTCAACATTGCTTGCTAGATACAATATTTACGTCATGCTATAATTTTGGCACATCGGCGCGCGCCAACGTTTCATTAACGCCAAAAACTGTGTCAGCATGCCGAGATTTATATCAGAATGTCCAAAACTTGTGTCAGCATGTTGAGAGAAGGAAACAAAATATTCAAGCCACAGGGATCACGTTGATGCCTTGAGGACTGGTCACAAACGGACATAACCTGCCCATCAAACCCTCTGTCTCTTTTTAAATCTTCTGGGTTCCCGGTCCAGTTGAGTATCGCATCGATGCAGACTGGGTTGAAAGTACACGCGGGCCAAGTGCAGTGCAATGCAATAAACTAGGCTCACATCAATGCAAGATGCGAGCCATCATAATGACGTCACAGGTCGATTTACTGCAAATTTATCCTCTACCATGGCCCAGACAACCTCAAGGGCCCATGGCCCACACGTGATTTAATCATGTGCAAAGACACAAGGATAATTCCTGTAGTTGCATTGGACCCTTTATACATTGGGGAAACCAAAAAATTCAATATACGACTTTTACCTGTACAGGGCCCCAGGCAACAGCCATAAAGGGCCCATGTCCCACACATGTTTTGATTATGTTAACAAAAAGCAGGATAATTCTTTTAGAGGTGTTGGCCCTATTGGACATTGCGGTATCCAAAAAAACCAACGACTTCATTTTTTAACTGTAACGGGGCCCATGCAGCAACCTCAAAGGCCCAATTGCCCACACAGGAATTAAACATGTGAAAATAGACAAAGGGCCCAAAAATTGTACTAAGGCATCAACGTGATCCCTGTGGCGTTAATATTTTGTTTCCTTCTCTCAACATGCTGACACAAGTTTTGGACATTCTGATATAAATCTCGGCATGCTGACACAAGTTTTGGACATTCTGATATAAATCTCGGCATGCTGACACAGTTTTTGGCATTAATGAAACGTTGGCGCGCGCCGATGTGCCAAAATTATAGCATGACGTAAATATTGTATCTAGCAAGCAATGTTGACATGACCAATGTAGTAGTGGCATGCTGTTACAAGTTTTCGACATGCTGATGTTGAATTTGAGATGTTGATAGACGCAATGACATACTGTTTTTTGTTTCGACATGTCAATATGGAATTGTAACATGCTGATATCGAATTGTAACATGTTGATATCGAATTGGACACTTCACTTTCTTTTTCGACATTTATGGAACGTTTGGCTCTCCGTATCAGCATTTAATTACAAACCAATACCGACTAGTGCCGTCGCCGGGGGGGGGGGCTGGGGGAACGTACCCTTCCCCCAAAAATCGTGCTCACCCCCAGATGCGATTTGTAGTGTTAAAAAAAAAATCTAAAATCAAAAACTTTTCTTACAAAGGACGCAACGTAACATGTTCATCAGTAAAACTTCTTTCCACCGACCATCACAATAACCAGTTGTTTTCTCACTATCACAGAGGCCCCGGCGTGAATTGCTAATCAATAATTTCTTCCCCTTAGACCCCTCTCACAGGACGGCATTCACAAATAAACATTATGCCCCCTCTAAATAAGTGCTGTTCCCTCCCTGTGTCCCTCCCCCCCCCCCCTTCCAGAGTGAAATGTCTGGCGACGCCACTGAAACCGAGTAATTCACAAAATAAGTTTACAATTAATCAAACCTATAAGACACCGTCAAAATTAAAGTTAATTAATAAATTGGTTAATGCCTTAGCATTTTTTTTACCCGGGCTATTTCCTTATAGCCTTTCTTTATTTGTTTTGCCACAAAAGTACAAAGTGGAGGGAAGTCTTCCATAAAGCTTAAAAGCTTAACAATGTGGAAGACTCCCTGAAGAAAGACAAAAAAAGAAAAAATAGATATATCAACACATATATACATAAATATAAGTACAAATTAAATGTTCAATATGTATATAGTAATTACATACAGGTATAATTTGGTAGTAGTCAGTAACAAGCTATTATTTCCTTACAAAACCACTTCTTAAAGGATGTGACTGACTTTTTACTCTTTAAATCGTTCGTTAGAAGATTCCATGCTTTTGTTGCGCGGTTTTGTAGGCTTAAAGTTCCAATGGTGGTATTGTATATAGTGGGCATGATTAGCATGCCTCGTGTTATGATTATGTACATCTCTGTTACTGGTTAAAAAATAGTCAAAGGCAGCTGGTAGTAATCCATTCCAGGTCCTGTAGGCAAATAATGCAAGCTTAACTTTAATGAGATCGTGCAATTTATGTAAGTCGAGTTTCTTAAATAGGGGACTGGTGTGCTCACGTGGGGCTGAGCATATAACACAATTGTACATGAAAGTTGCAAACTTTTAAAATGATTGCCGTTTACACAACATTATAAGCTGCTCTTAATTTGGCAAAAAGTGACCAATTTTTGCCGAGAACTGGCGTAAGTATATACCACTACAGACTTAAGCGAAAATAACGTAACATCAGAACTAAACTTCACCATGCATGGAGGAACACTAGCATGACGTTAATATTCATCATGTACGATTGATCTGCCAAAATCTTGAGCTAAATAACACTCATAATAACGATAAACTACTGTGATAGAATTCATGTAACAATTTATCAAAATAATAACAAAGGAAAACTAATGTTTTCGATAGAATTAACCTTTGATTCGTTTACGTTGTTTACCTTTAGTCAACAAAATGCATTGTGCATATAATTGCTCAAGAAACATATCAGTAACCCAAATCAGTATGATAAATATGTTTGAGATGAAGATTGATTTACAGTTTACAAGAAACACTGGTGAACTTTATACATTAAGGAATATGATGTCCCGTGAGTGTCCCCTCCCCGTTTCCCCGAACCATATCTTCATAGCCTAACCTCTCGACTCTATAGGAATATCCATGATGCCGACACTGTCAACAAGGTGTAATCTATATACACAGAGGCCATCGGGACTTAGCGCACTGTGCTAGCGGCGAGTTTCGGAAGTTACTAGTAGGCCTATACTGTGTGCGCTCGCGATTGTGCTCAAGGGGCAATGTCACGTCTAGAACGAACCATGGTCGATCCATACTTTTTAAGAAAAGTCACTTAAGGAAGCCAACTCCCAAAAAGCCCCATTGACTTACACACTCAATCACAAAAGTAATGAAAACTCTAAGTCTAGATAGAAGTTCTCACTTGCTAAGCGCTACCCATCACTGGATAGCTGACAAGTGGGCCTTTCATGGCACCATCAATTTTGATTTTTTGCAATCAGAGCCTGAAGTTTTCGTCACTTGTAAACAAACCTGTTCACTCAGTAGTAAAACAACTTGTTTCGTACGCTGCTCCTGGGAGGCCTAAAGGGGTCTAAAGTTGCCTCAATTGACCCAATTTTTGCACCACATGTACTTCATTCATGCTCAACATCATGCTAGCCACAAAAACAAACATATCCTGATTGATAACATTTTTTCTTAAAAAATGTTCTCCTGCTGCTATTTAGCACCTTTCCTGAGGTGGGAGAATAATCGGGCGGATGCAGTGGCGTAGGAAGGTACTTTTGAGTGGGGGCTGAAGACTGATGGCCGGCCTGGGGAGGGGTCTAAGGGGGGGGTGTCCCCCTCCCCCTTTGGAAATTGTTTGCATTTCCAGGTGGCCTCAGATGCAATTTGATGCAATAAAGCACACTTCAACACCCACTCCATTTTTTAAATAATTTTGCATTTTCACCTGGCCTTAGATGCAATTTGGTGCTCCAAATGAGATTTTTTTCTGCCAAAATGTTCTGAGCACCAAGGGCAGTTAGTTCCTTACTGATGATTATCCACAATCGCAAACAAGTCATCACCATGTTGAGAATAAGATTGGAAAAAATCATGACAGATTATTTTAATTTTTTATCATTTATTGAGAAATGAAAAAGGGGTTTTCTGACTTTCGAAGCGGGGGGCGGAATGATACTTCCACCCCCCATATTTTTCGCCCCCAGCCCCCACGGTTCCTACGCCCTTGGGCGGATGGATATAATACTCTAATAGGAGTATATGCCACCTCAAGAAAGAACTTGGGCACTAAAACCAAACAACCGAACGACTGATCCGCTGAAACTACACATGAATGGAAAACAAAATGCTTTGGCATCAGAAGTTTTACCGAGAGCGGAGTGTCTCGTCCCTTTTTTGGTACTATTCCGTGCCCATCAAATCCTCCATAACTCGAATTATTGCATATTGAAAAAGCGAAGGCATAGTTGTTAGTCTCTTTAGCTCAAATATTTAGGATGAATTCGAAGTTAAAATAGCGGTAAAATTTGTATGCGGTCTTTTCTTCATCAAGAAATAAGTTTTGTTTCCAGCGGTGGAAACGTAAAAGTGGAGGTCCTTGATCCGCTTTTCTGGTACTATTCCAGCACTTCAATACTCTGACCTCCATAACTAAATTAAGTTAATTTTGAAACATAAGCATAGTTTGGAGAATTGGAGGCTTGTTATGTTAAATTTAGGTTGTTTTCGAATTTGAAATAGCGGTAAACTGTTATTACTGTCAGTTTTGGTCAAGAAGTAAGTTTTGTTACCGAAAATAGTGGACCTATATATAATACCACGTCTCTTTTTTGAAACTTTCCAGCCCCTCAAATCACTACATAACTCGAATTATCTAATTTTGAAGGCAATACAATACACTAACATCTCCTTGCACGCCTCTAATAAGTTTCCCCTGTTGCCCCCTGTTGTGTGTCATCATAGTGTCCTTTATGGCTGCTAGCTTCCGACAGTCTTGTACGACTTACATGTTCATCGTAGATTTGGTCAATCGGTCACCTGAAATCAATTACTCGCGGCCAAAACGCAGAGTTTGTCAAACCTTGAACCGAGGCAAGTTTTTGAGGCTGGTGCAAATCTTGTGACCTATGCATAACCACATTAAGTGTTCATCAGAGTTCAAACTGGGAGCAATCATAAGAAACGTTTCAATCTCCTCAGTTCGTAGCCTTTTCGTGGTATCAAATCTCAAACTTGGTAAGTTTATGGATTTACCTAGGCTAGGCCAAATATCATGCATAGCCTAACGCTAAGTCTAAGTTGAAACAGTATCCTAAGACCAAAGGCATGTGGCTAGCATACTGTTACTTTCAACTATGATTTGTTTGAAGAAGGTAACGTCAACAAGGCAGATATGTTTAGGAATTCACTATTCAATTTGATGAGCACTATGTTACAGCTAGACTAGGCCCTACAGTAGGCCGACTAGCATATTTGGTTATGTTACTGCTATTGCTAACTTAGTTATAGTTAGGCTAGTGTTACTGTGTTAGGCCATAACTTTCAAACTCAAGTTACTCATGTTTCAAATTCATGTTGTATGTATGTATTGTAGATCCTCCTTCAAGCAGGAACTTGCGAGGAAGCCTCATTGGCTTATCAAAGCTGCAAGCTGGCCGAAGTCAGTCTCTTAGATTCATATTTAACGTCCATGTTTATGAATTGTCAATTTTCAACAACTCTGTAACTGGATGACATAGGCCTACAGTACATTAATCTTGGAGTGACCCGAACCTTGAGTGACTCGAATGTTACTACGTTGTTATTAGAAATATTTTGTTGCAACACCGTTAATCTTTCTGTGGAACTTTCCTTGGACATTTTGCCAAACTCAAAGAGCTAGGCCCTTCAAAACTTCTGTCTTTTGCTAAAGAAAGATACATTTTCATGATTCAAAAATTAGCTACTACTTGAATTAACATGTTAGGATGCCCTTGGCCAAATAACTTTACAAAAATGCAAAGCAATAGGCTTCCAATGGACCTCATTTCATGCTGTTTGTTGTGTACGGTTTGGAGTGTAACGCAGCATGCATGGGGATTTTCACACAATGCAGTGTAAATCTCCTGCCAATTGAAAATGGCATATATGCAACCTTTTTTTTACAAGGCTTTCAGTTGGTTGGTATTGGTTCCGATTGAAAGAATCGATGAATGAACATCAGTTCTATATCAAGTACAAGGATAGTACAAGATATGCCCTTTGTAATGCTGCTTTAACGGAAGAGAACAATGCTTGTTTTTGGAAAGTTTCACCGTAAATTAGTAGGGCTTTGCAAAAACCATTTTGGTGTGGTATAATTACTGTGCATTTTCAACGGGGTGTTTTGACTCTTAACTTTCTGAAGTGTGTATCTTCGACCTCCCACCCCAAAGTTTGCTTGGGTTAATAATTGTTTTGTAGGGAAACTTTCAAAAATTTAAGAGAAAACAAGTTTGTTTGTCAGGGTAGCGCTTGAACCACTCTTATCGCCAGTAAACTGTTTAAGTTATCGAAGTGAGAAAATGTACCCTGTGGTAAATGTACGCTTTAAGCAGCTCGGTGTCAAGCAGCCTGTGTGTTGCATAGTGAGTTGATGTATGGATCTTTTTCTTCTTTGTTCTTCTCACAATTCTTTCATGTTTTGAGAAAAATGAGAAAGAGACTATCAGGGGCAGAAGAGGAAAGTTTTGGATCTGGTGATAACAAAAAAACCACGAGTAGAGGAGAATGCCAAACTTTAGGAACGGTTGTGAACTCGCAAGACGGCGATTCTAGTCAGTTCCAAGATGAAGAGCCTGAAGCCGATACCCTCGGCTGCTATCTGGGCCACATTAATTTCATCCTTGGTACGGTAGTGATGTGTCTGGTCGGTGTCGTTTATGCATGGTATCTCTACACACTTCATGAAAATAGATTGTGGTTTTCTAATATCATGGTGAGTATTATAAAAAAAACACATCATTAACCTTCCTCCCTAATGAATCCCCAACTTGATCATGCCTGTATTTAAACTATTCGAGACCTCCAACAAATAGATTGTTGTTCCTGAACAATGAAGATGTTTCATCCATTACAGAAATTTTCCTTTTTCTCCTTTTATGATTTGGCTGTATTTGTTGTGACTGTTTTTTGCAGCGTTTGCACTTGGGTTTATGCAAGTTGTGTTAAGTGTCTGACTCAAATCAACAGTCATGTCCTACTTTGTCCTCAAGCCTCACCCCCCCCCCTCCCTCCCTCACTCTGTCCACCCTCACAGTTTGGAGTTATAGTCCCATTATTATTCAGAGCTTATTTATGATTCACCCAACCTTTTTTGTTGCATTTACTATGGTCATTAGCATTGGACTAATTTGCATATGTAATTAGCGTTGGATTAATCTGCATATATGTTCCTTTGTCCTTCAGGAGGTGGAGAGAGAAATATCGTTCAGAACAGAAGCAGGTCTTTACTATTCCTACTACAAAATGATGGTTCAGGCCCCATCTTTCTGGCAAGGTTATATATTAAGCTTCTTCTTCTTATTATACTGTACCTCCCCAAGGCACTACCCTACGGGATAACATGGGATTGCTACACTTGAAGTATACCCCAAGCAACCATTACCTTCACAACTTATATATCACTTTCACCCACCCCACTTATAGTACTGTACAAGAAAAAGTCTCTTTGAACCAGCTGTCCATCTTCAATTTCTTTCCCACATTTGTGTGTGATATTTGCAGATTGTTGACTGACCGTAATATTAAAACATGACCAGATTCTTTCCTTTTAAACATGAGAAGTTTGCTGATCAACTTCCTGGGCTTGAGGGTGACGAAAACTTGTCAGTGGGGTTATCAATATGACTGACTATTTTAAAGTTTCTCTGGGAAGCTCCCTGATTTCAAGTGATCTGGGGGTTGTAAATAGCTATCACTTAATTCTCTGCTTGGATTTGGTGTTTGAGTTAAGGGTTTTACAGGATTTGTCAAAGTAAGGACAATCATTTAAGATAATACTGAATGTGGCTCTAACCAGTCATGTGTCCAACATTGTCACCAGATAGTTTTGAATTAATTAGAGCACAGAAGAGAGCAGGTTGATAATTTATGCATGAAATTTGGAAAAATTAGCAAATAGAATATCTTAAATTAAATCCTGTCTCTTGCCACAAAATTTTGAACCAGTACAGTATACTCAAACGTTAAAATGAAAGGATAAAATGTTCAAGGAAATAACAAGTTTGCATCTCACGACTCGTGTAATTGCAAAACCACTTTCCAAGAGTGTTAGTTGCTCATATTCTGCAAAGTTTCATATAAAAGTAGAATTCAATTTTTAACTTGTGAAATAACTAACAACCATTCTTTCTTTCTTTCCTATCCCACCCCTCCGCCCTAATGCCCCACCAACATCCCTCCCCTCTGATTGTTTTCTCGTCACACCTTGATCATGCGCCCCAGGATGGTATAACCTCAAACATGATACCACGACAGAGAGCTGGAGAACCATCAATGTGTTGAACAGGTTCAATATATACCAAGAGGTCCTGCTGGCTGCAATGTACAGAAACTTACCATATATCTCTGTAAGTCTGTTTTCACTCTCTTATTTTCATAAAGAAATGTTGAGGATCTTGAATATCAGTAAAAAAAAAAAAACTGGTAAAAAATAAAAAAGAACAGAAATCCCAGATTTATCTGTTCGTCTGAAGTCTTACCCTTTAATGAAATTTATTGGTGTGTTCTTGGAGTGGGAGAGATCCGACCGCATTTATGCATATGACTGAAACATTGACGAGTTACGATGCAAAAATGATGTAAAATCTAAGTACACAAGCAAGTACATTTGCATGAAATTTGTTGCAATACGATTGTGACCTCCATGTTTCGTTAGATATTTAGTATCTACAGAAAGCATTTTCAGGGCTTTGGGTAATTTGGAAAAGAATGTGTGCATATGTGCCGTCAGTTGAATGGCAACTTTTTTTTTGGGGGGGGGGAGGATTGCAGGCATTGGCAGAAATAAAATAAAAAGTTGATTTTCAAGTTGAAAAAAGTTGATTTTCAAGAGGCCTTAAAGATGCATAAATATTGCATTTTCGTATAAAATTCATGTATAATTGAAATTGATTACAGAGATTAAGCAGACTTTGGTTATCATTTAGTTTACCTGGCACTGCAAGTTCTGGTATTAGTGTAAGTCATTTGACAGGAATTGAGGAGTGTTTTATGGCATTCTTGCGAGCAGTGTTTCATGACACGTAAACACAAGATTTTATTGGAAAGATATATTTATAATTAAAAAATATATGTTCTTGAGAGATATTCTTCATTTCATTACCATGCCATTTCATTTTCATTATTAATATTTATATTCATTCTTGGTGGCTTTATAGCAGAATAAAATGTTCCTAGTGAATCCTTTTGATCATTGTTTTACTTTGCAAACCTGTGAAGTTTAACTTCCAATCTGCTTCCAGGGTTGTGGTGTGACATTTGTTGACTGTTGGTAGAGAAATCATCTTTATAGGTATCTCATCTCTTCCTTAATGGGTAACTATACTACCTGTTCCTCCAGTTCCTGATTGTGTCAAATTTTAACTTAAAGTCTAACTTCAAAAGAATGAAGGAAAAGTTCTAAAACTGGTTATGAAGAAGAACCAACAAAAAGTTGGATAACAGTAAGCAGGCCCTCACTCAAATTATAGTTTCCGACAAAAGGTTATAGCAAATTTCAGCTCACTTTCACTCGCTGCATATTTTCGTGCTATCTTCACGGATGATGATAAAAATGTTGCTCCCTCTGAACTCATCTTTTCATCTTTGCAGGACTACCTTTCACCAATCTTCTTTTACATTCATTTCATCTTTGCTTTGCATGGCATCTATCTCATGACTCTATTTGGGCTTGGTTGGTTGCTCGGTAATTCATGGCTTTCGGGTCTGCTTGCCTCTGCATTTTATGTTTGTAACAGGTACGGTACAAAAGCATCTTCACCGAAATATTCTGACTCTGACTAATTCATTTATTTGTTTTATCGCCAATTGTGTACAATGGGAAAGGAAGTCTTAAAAAGACTAAACAAAGTAGGAGACTCCCTGGAAGTAAAGGGAAAAAAATGTACAAATATAAATAATATAGTATATTAAATGTACAGTAATAATATCCTAATGATGCTGAGATGGATACGTGAATAGATAATATAATACTAGTACGAGTTAATAATTTCTTTTTTCAAATGTCTGGTGAATGTGGGTTTTGAAGGTATAGACTTCAACTTTTTTGATAGATCATTCCAAATTTGTATTGCTCTATTACGAAGAATAAAATTTCCCTATGTTACTATGGTAAAAACTGCAATGAGTGTTGTCGTCTGGTCTTGTGTGATGGTTATGTTACACTCTGTTACTACATTCATTCACTCACTCGCATTCATCATTCATTCACTCACAAGCTTATCTACACATTTCATTTATCATTGTTATCGATGTGCAGGAGAAAACTCATGGCTGCTTTTATACTATATTGCGACTGTAGGCACGGTCGATTATGTAGGGTAGATTCTTAGCTATCATCCAACGTTAGGTATCATCCACGAAATCAGCATAGGATGTCATGCTGTTTACATAAAATTTATATCGTGTAATTGTAACTAAAGACCCTGAAATAGGTGAAATGATCAAATTGGTATCACCTTTCGTCACTTTCGAGATACTGAAATCAAATAAAAAACGGTTGTTTGGCCTTTGATCCACTCGAAGTAGAGTTTTACTAACCCAAAGCTGGTGTTCTAGCTATTCACCAAAACCTACACATCTCTCCTACAGTGTACATATCTGTCATGCTTTGTTTATATTTTGCTACATTTTGGGGGGGAACTACAAAATTTTCTGTTCTGACAACCAAAAGAGGTCAAATCGGGTTGTCTGCAGGACAACCAGAAGAAAATCATTCAAAATTTGACCGAAATGATAGTTTCATAATGTCAGTCAGAAATTTCTCTTACATCAGAGAAACATTTTTCATGGCATTTTCATATCTACTTCATCCTCTCTGTGTAGCCTTTCTACATCCATTCAGTATATGTTTGTCTTCCAAGACTAAGACACGTAAGGTACATAAGTAACTATGAGTACAATTTAAGAGTACACAAGGTTCAATATCCTGTAATTGTACACTTCATGAGTATCAGTACATGGTATTTGTTTTGTATGAGAAAGAGTTGGAGTGTCTGGGGTGGGGGAGAGGGTTGGTGGGGGGGTCCTGGTGGGTCAGTCCAAATAAAAGATACTTAGTCGTGGGTCAAAGAGTTTGATGAGCACATACTACTTTTACATACATGCAAATGTGTAGGGAACCTACTTGAACTAGTACTTCTAAGCAACTTGACTTAAATATATTTGGGGGGTTGGGAGAGGGGGGTCGTGATGGCTAGGTCCTAATAACTCAGTCCTATAAATGGAAGATACTCACACCTCATGAGTATCAGTACATGGTATTTGTTTTGTATGAGGAAGAGTCAGGGTGTCTGGGGTGGGGGAGGGGGTTCATGGTGGCTCAGTCCTAATAGAAGATACTGGGTCATGGGTCAAAGAGTTTGCTGAGCACATACATGTACTGAATCCAATAAATCTTGACGTTTATATGAATACAAAACCACGGACACAAACATGTGTGTACTTTTGCATACATGCAAATGTGTAGGCCACCTACTTGAGTTAAGACTACTACTTCTAAACAAATTGACTTAAATATATTTGGGGGGTTGGGGGAGGGGGGTTGTGATGGCTCAGTCCTAATGGAAGATACTCACTCCTGAGTATCAGTACATGGTATTTGTTTTGAACTTAAAAATATCTTTGCATTACCGACAGGTCTCATACCACGAGGGTCGATTTTACGGTACCACTCAGGGAGAGTTTTGCCATTCCGATTTTGTACGTGCAACTTTTCTTGGTAACCCTGTACCTGAGGTCATCTGCTAAAGAAGGAAGAGAGGTACTTTATATTTCAAAATATTGGATATTATTTTATAAGATTTTAAAGGGAGGGTGAAACTAACTACTAAATTTTCTTCAAAGTTTACGAGCAATTCTGCTGTTCACCAACATACTGGCCAAATCGCCCTTGAGAAAATGTCCACGGTAACAAAATTTTGACAAAAGTTGTCTATATCAGCCTAACAATTACATTTTTAAAATGAATTTGCTGAAAACATATGTTTTTATGTATTCCTAAAGTGTGTGGAAAACATGGATTTTGACACATGCTTGTGACAAAGTGAGCGAGAAAATGTGTGTTTCTGTATTGGCAAACTTGAGACAATGCAAGTTAAAGCAAGAATTGGAAAATTCTGTCTCACACTTTGGATATCTTGCCACAGGCTGTCACAGATTCCTGCATGAACCTTTGTGATGGGGTTTCCCCAGTTTTAACTGTGTGAGAGACGAGGGTAAGACTGACAGATCTTTGTCATCGTGTGTCAAAACTCGCACTCTTGGCCCCCGCACAATCCCTTTGGATTTCCAGGGATTATCACGGATACACTGATAGTTGTTCTTTGGCTTACTGTGACATAGCCACAAGAGGTACTCAAGTTATATGACATTATTGTGAGTGAATACCTAGTATGATAAGGTATTAATATAATCATCTCTGTGATTATTTATACTAGATCTATGACCTTTAAAACCACCTTTTTATTTGTTTTAATTACAGAGTCTGAAGCTGGCAGCCATGGTGGTTTCTTCCATTTGTTTTACAATTACCTGGCAGTTCTCACAGTTTATACTGTTACTACAGGCAATCAGCTTATATATTTGTGCATTTTTGAGCATCGTCCCCTCAAGGAAGGTAGGATACTTCTTAATATCTCTTTGTTCTTCTTTATTTTATAAGCATGGGGCTCTTTCAGATTTCAGGAATCGTGATAGTCGATGGGTATGGGCTATCATGACACTTTCAAATGTGCCCACCATGACCTGTAGAAGAGGCGAAAGTTTGGCAAATTATTCCTTCCCAATCCATGTCCCTGATACAGAATCTTCCTGCTTTGTCAACGAAAGTACTAAAATGCATTAAATGAATTCCAAACAATAACTACTTTATATCATCCTGTTTGATATCTAAGCATAAAACAGTAATGCTGATGATTACTGAAGAAAGGACAAAAAAATTAATGTGTTCGGTTGGTCCTTTTAGGAACTTTTCCTGATGGTTCATTTTAGTTACAATATCACTAGCATTGTCAGCCTCTACACTGTTAGCACTCATTGCTTTCATCAGTGCATATTTCATAACACTTTACTACATGGGGCATTCCATGATTTGGGAGTCCTCGTTTGATGTCCTTGTACCCAGTGTACTGTGGTTCAGTAAGACATTGGGTTGTGTTAATTATATACCATTGTCTGCAAAGAAACAGGACAAAAGAATAATGTGTATCTACATAATGCATACTCATGGTAGAGTATCTAAATCCTTTCAAAAATATGCAAACTATTTCGAGATACCACGTTTAACTTAGTTGATTCTTTTTATAACAGCGGAAATACTGAAAACATAATGCAAAATTGGACTCCTGATTTATGGGTCGGCCCTTTTGATTGGCTGTTTTGAATCATCAAAAAAGTATGATCATAGTGAAATTGTCTATGATTTTAATCTTCTCTTATTTTCTATGCAACTTTAGAGTTTTGCAATCCAAAGAATTTAACAATTTTTATTTTTATTATTATTTTTTTTGTTGGCTATTGAAGGATCAATCGTGACATTCTAAATGATATGCATGTGAGGAGATTAAAACTTTCTTTGACCTTCTTCAAATATGGAATTGGATGCCGTCAAATATCATTTCATTTTTTCCCTCTAGGTGGAGTCTCTATTGATGAGCATTGCTATTATCCTACCGCTGGTGGCATTCATGCAGTTTAACAATGCGATGCTAAAGGCATCAGTTGCTCAGAGCTTCTCCTTAGCAGCATGTCTACAACTGCATTTTCTGGTAATAAAAAACCTATTTAATTACAGAATTGTATTTGATCTGATTTGTGTAAATAAAATTAATGGGAAGTTTTTGTGATATTAAACAAACCAAGGATCCAGGGCACTGTAAGACAAAAGTCCATCAAGAGGAAAAGAGAAACTGTTTTTGTTCATTTGATTGTTTGTTTGTTTATTTTGGAGCGGGTGTGATGGATTTTTTTTTTTTTAAAGTTTGTAAGTACAAGATTTGCTTGCCCGATTGCAGCCTGTTATGTTGTTGATTTAATTATGAACTAAAGAAAAGAAAAAATGTATACATATTCAGTAGTTTTAATTAAGTCAATTTTGGCAACATGGCATCATTTTTCTGGATTGGATAGTTTCATCTCAGTGAGTCAGTTTAATGTATGACATTTTGCCTCTCCCCTACCCACCATTTCTTTTACTCTTTGTGGGGGGAAGGGTAAGATACTTTATTTTTACTTAAAAAGTGTGACGGATGTTCGCAGCCAACAATTTTTTGACATATGTATGTATGTATTTTAGGTCCTCCTGCAAGCAGGAACTCGCGAAGAAGCCATCATTGGCTTATCAAAGCCGCAAGCTGACCGAAGTCAGTCTCTTAGATTCATATTTAACGTCCATGATTATGAATTGTCAATTGTCAACAACTCTGTAACTGGGCGACATACATTAATCTTGGAGTGACTCGAACTCAGGACCTTATGATTGGAAGGCACCGGCTGATGTTTGTTTATGATATGATGTTTGTTTATCTTAAACTGCTGAAAATAATATAGGTTATTAATACAAAAATTGCAAAACATCTTTGCACCTGTTTAGCATCTTGCAGATTTTTCTATGCTATATCCTGGATTATTCCCCTGATTAGCATAAGCGTTAAACTTGAGATAATTTTGTTTACCACTTTCACATTAATTCTATTTTGGGTTTTTTTTTTTTTTGGTCCTTTCATAGCCAGATGTGAACAAAGGGCCTGGATTCTTCAAGAACCTCTTCTGGAACTGTTATAGGTTACTTCATGCTACTGGTTATTTCCTATTTTTCTATGTCATTACAAAGGTAATAAATTCAGTTCAATTTATTTATTTATTTATGATGTTTAATATCACATTTCGTTTCCATCTGTATGTAGTGTGAGAGACTTAGCAATGATGACACTTACTAGGTGACCATATTCAGTACTTCTAGCATATTAATTGGTGTATCATTTTCCCATTTCAGATTTTTTGGTTAAGTTTTATTGTTTTTATAGGTAATTAATAACCCATTTATACAAAATTTATCATCTTAAAACAAAACAAAAACTTTAACCTACAATTTCAAGACATCAGTAAAACCAATTACTTTGATTGTATTGCAGCATTCTTCATATAGTTTCAAATACTTTGTAATAAATTATTTGATTTGAATCTTTCTCTTGCTAGCTTTGGTATTAAAGAGATAACACAAGTCCAATGAATATTCAAAAGTACTCTCCAATCTAAATCCACCACTCCCACCCTCCCCTTCCCCCTCCCCCTCCCCCTCTGCCCATATTCTTAGTGATGATAACATACCTGAAGTTTTGTCTTTTAATTTCTTGCCTCTAGTATCTGATTGGAACCGAGGATGATGGACATATATTCCGATTCATGTCATCAAAGTTTGATTACTCTAATGGAAGGTAAGAGATTTTGAAAGGCTTAAACAATTAATATATTACAATTAAGTAGTATTCCAATTATTAATGTCATGAAGTTACAGATTATTAAAAAAATTGTCCTACCTCGGTCTTGGTGTTATTCAATCCTATTACCTAAATTTGTCCAAACTTTTGAATTTCTAGCATTCTAGAAACAATGTAAATAATTAGCAAATATTAGTTAAATCAGTCTCATTTATAGGTTATAAAATGAAGGTACAGATTAGAAAAAACAAATTCCTACCTTGGTCTTGGTGTTATTCTCTCCTATAACCTGAATTTGTCCTAACTTTGAATTTCTAGCATTCTTAAAAACAATGTAAATATCTAGCAAATATTAGTTAAATCGGTCTCATTTCACATGATTATTACAAAAAGGTATAAATTTCAGGGGGGGGGGGGGAGGGGGGTATCTGTATTCAATGAAAATGCTTTTGCAGAACCAAAAGAGTACATTTCCTTTGCATATATATGTGTCCTTCACAACAAAGAAGATGTGAATAACTGGGTGATCATTAATGGTTACTTCATGAATATTCATTTTAACTGTGGTTCTGTTTTACAGTGAATTTGATGTCCTACTCTACATGTGTAACGCTGCATTTCAATTTATGCCTTGGACGACGTTGGAGGAACTCAGCAGTGGGATCGTCTTTCTCTGTTATCTGCCCACGATGTTAGGACTTCTTGTTATCACCATGGTAACGACGGTGTACAGAATGTAAGTGTAATATTAGAAGTGACATACACCCCTGGTAGACATACGTGACCAGTTTAGCTTGAGAAAGGAGGAGACTTTTATCTAGAAATAGAAATCTGCTCACCATCTACCAAACTGACCACATATCTCCGATTTTGACCAATTTCACCCAAAATATTTGGCTGAGGGTAAATTGCTGGCCCTCCCTTGGAGCCCAACCTTGCACCCTATTCCAAATCTCCAAGTCCCTGTTTCCTAACCACATATTCATACACCCAACCAACATCATTTACCCTACAGTGTGTGATAGAAATACATAGGATGAACTCATAACCAGCAAACCAAAATTGTTTTTCTGCCTGAGAGATACCAAGATTTTGATTTGATTTTAATGTACAAGACTGATATACTAAGTAAGTCAAGTAAAATTATATCACAAAGCCTGCAGTCATTAAAAATTCAAGATTTCAGAGATATTTTTAGTTAATATTCCTCCTCCTATTTTCCCTATTCTTTTCTTTATTACAAATATGTATTTCTAGTTATTACTGAATGGTTTTTAGCATGTGTTGCTGCTGGAATCTATTGCACTTAAAGCAAATGTTTATTTTATTGTTGTAATTATTTTTTTTGAGGGGGGGGGGGGTGGAATTGTCCTTCATATGCATTTATATGACCATCCAACTTAAAGGTAGTAACACTGTTCATATATCCTGTATTCTATGATAGTGACTGTGTGAACGAATCAGTTGCCTATGAAAGCAATCCCGATTGTGTCTCAGGTTAAATAATACAATTCATCAACTACCTTCAACATTGTCTGAAAAGCAATGTGAATGCAAAATATTGATTCATATTCATAAACCAACTAAGTCAGGGATTCAACAGATGCACTGTGAGAGGTCATTGGCCTTGACTCCAAGTCTTGTGGGGATTTCTGTCCTTTCAATTTATTCCCAGACATTCAGGAGTCTTAAATTAAAATATAAGCCCTCCCAGGAAGGGAAAACATACATGAGGAGTGCCCATAATTAGACTTTCTAGCATGCTAGATTCAATGCAATTCTTGCAAATATTGGTTCATTGAGAGTATTATATAGTGGATAGTATCAACCTCATTTTTACTTAATAATAATAATAATAATAATAAATGAGACTTATATAGCACCAAATCAGTAGACAAAAGCCACTGCTCAAGGCACTTTACAAAGAAAGCAAATTAATTTACAAAAGAACAAGTGAAAAGATGGGTCTTAAGAAGACTTTTGAATGTAGAAAGTTTAGAGCATGTTCGAATGTGATCTGGTAACTTGTTCCAGAGATAAGACCCAGAGTATTCTAAGCTTCTGTAACCATAGGTCTTCAAGCGTGGTTTAGGAACAGTTAAATACAGTTTGTTGGAGGAACGAAGTGTGCAAGTTGGAATATATGGCAAGAGAAGTTGCGACAGGTACACAGGCTGTTGATATCATCGTAAATATGTCCATAGGGTTTTGAGGTCTTTCCATCTCCACAGATGGACAAAAGTAGATGATGCCTCTGCAGCTAGACAATATTTTATAACCTCCAACCCAGAGCTCTGCTACCATGCCATCCAGAGCGCCCTCTTTGGAGTCATGGCTTGGGTGGTGATGAGAATGAAATACGTGTGGACTCCACAGCTCTGTGTCATCGCAGCTTTTGGGGTCGGCTGTCGGTCAAATTGGAGAGTTGTTTTAGCCAAGGTTGGAGTCGAGTCTAAATGGCTGGTAAGTTTATATTTACACCAGTTAAAGGGGTATCCTGGTGTGCGAAAGGAAAATAGTTTTAACACTGTGATTCAAAAGTATTCAGCTTTAACCAACCTGATCCATTTTAATCAGTTGAACATCAGTGATATGTTTCCTTATATTTTCTTTATCTCTTCTGGACTCCTTCAGGTTGATATTATAAGGAACTCTGCTGTCGTGATTGTGTTGTCACTGTTGGTGTCCAGGGTAAGTATTAGACTACTTTAGGGTGCGTCAGTATATTGATATACCTGGTAATACCAGGTATTCGTCAGCTGGTGTACAGAGTAAGTACTAGTTAGAGTGCGTGGTTTATCAATTTACCAGGTATACCCGGTAATACCAGGTATTCTTCAGCTGGTGTCCAGAGTAAGTACTAGTTAGGGTGCATCGGTATATCGATATACCTGGTATATGGGTATCTGTTTATCTGATTTTTCTATTCACTATACTAATGTAACTACTAAATCTTTCTTTTGAAACTGCTTTCCCAAAGATGCACACACGTGGGTACATATTACCTCATACTCTTCGTTCGCTATCTTCTCCCCTCACCCCACCTGCTACCCCCTTTTCCCTCTCCCTGTTAGCTTTGTTATAAGTGGATAGATGGATGATTTAATAACTTAGGAGGTTAATTATATAAATTGAATAATGTAAACCACTATATAAAATGTCAATGATAGCCATTAAGCTTGTAACACTCAGAAACTGCCATCGTTTTTGTCTAAGTGGCATCAGTGCCTTCGATCAGAACTTATCTGTCACCATGTCAAGTTAAATTGATGGCAACGATGGGAAACAAATGTATCAACTTCAAAATACATATTAAACTAAACTTAACAACAAAATTCATCATCGGCTTTACAAATCCAAGCTTGTTCTGTAGCAACTATGCTCTTAGTAAAAGTGGGGAACCAAATTATTTCTCTCTTTTTGTACCGATATTGTTTATATTTTAAGCTTTTCTTTAAAAATAATTGCATTTCTGGAATCGATTGTTCCTTTTATTTCAACAGTCGCTACCAACTATGTCATCAGAACTGGAAATATTGAGAGAGTTTTATGATCCTGATACAGTAGAACTCATGCATTGGATCAAGTAAGTTGGCTTCTCTTTGGCAAAATTCCTAACCCTCACCAGAGGGCATAAACTTTCATCTTCTCTGACAACAGTCAGTGATGCGCTTGCTTGAGAGCGCAACCTCTTGTAGTTATCATGAAGTTATTGAAGAGTGGTGGACCCTCCAAGAGTCAGTGACATGACCGTAAATAATGTCATTTCACGAATGGATGACATTTGGTGATTATCATCAGCTGATATGGTATCATTAAGGGGGATGGGGGGGGGAGTGAAGAATTATATAACTAACCATGCTAAAAGAAATGGACAGTACAGAAATAAAACAGACTCTCAGATGTTATTAAACCCTGAATTTCCAAAGTTACAATGTATCTTTAATCATTTATGTGCTGGTCTTGGACCCTGATCTATGTCACTAGGAATCTAACAATCTTTCATTTAAAAGTCAACAGACACCTCAGGATGCTTCTTTTAGTGGTAGCATGCAGCTCCTAGCCGGGGTCAAACTCTGCACTGGGAGGAAACTCACCAACCATCCACACTTTGAAGATAAAATGCTCAGGAGTGTGACTTTCCAAGTAAGAAATTTCGTTTTTTTTGGGGGGGGGTGCCACTTTAATTATCTACCCAATAACTTGTAGTGATAAGAGATTATGAATATTTGATTGTTTTATGTTTTGATCGATTCATAACGTTCATCGTCAAATTTGAATTTTCATTTGTAATGTTCCTCGGCGAGTTACTCATTGTACCCTGTTCTTTACATTCGCATCTAACTTAATATACAAAGCACAGACTAGATCCACCCACCCTACAACTCCAATCACAGAGTATTGGAAAGTTCGTTTTTATGTTTAGTCAAGCTGTCCGTTCCCATTCTTTTCCTATCTTCACACCCTGCTGTCCCCAAAAGGGATGGTAGGACTCCACCCCAGTGTCGCACCCCTCCCAACCACTCTAATTCCCCTGAATTACCTTGATATAATGAGTACAAAGCTAAGGAATGCTGCTTAATTTCTTGGGTAAAGACTGGAAACAACAACTCTGTACTTCAATAAAATTATTACTCACCACAGAAACCTAGAAGAGATATCAAACATAGCATGAAACATTTCTAAACTGACCCCTCAGCCACAGCCCACACAGGGAGCATGATGGTGTTATGCCCTTGGGTGTGGTATGAATTAGAAATCAGTAGATGAAAAGCACGGGATCTTTCGTCACAAGTCATCAATGGTAATTTGCTGCTCTCTCTCGCTCTCTTTAGCTTTATCAGGTCTATGCAAAACGGTCAGTAAAAGAGGTTTACGATATCCATTCAGAGATAGGAACAGACTTTATTATCTTGGAAGATAGCATTTGTCTGGCTAGAAGCAATCAAGGGTGCAGGTTGATCGATATCATGGACATAACCAATGGGCATGTGAGTATCGCCAACTATATCATGAATATTCATAAATATTCATGAATATGTTATGCAATCAAGGGTGCAGATTAGTTGATTTCATGCACATAACCAATGGGCATGTGAGTATAGCCAACTGTATCATGAATATTTATAAATATTCATATATATGTTATGCGTCAAGGGTGCAGATTAATTGATATCATGGACATAACCAATGGGCATGTGAGTATAGCCAACTATGTCATGAATATTCATAAATATTCATGAATATGTTATATGATAAGCTCAATACTACACTTCAATTACTTATCGTACTGGCAGTAATTTTTAAGTCCTCTTGGATTCCAGTTACAGCTTGTGTTGTTTTAATCACGGACACTATGATGTGTCTCATGTTACAAAGTGATATTTTTTATCAATGAGTAATGTCAGAAACTTTATAGCTTGTGTTACTTCGAGTTTTTGTGTAAAGGAAATAATTTGTTGAATAGAACCAATAACTGGTAGCTTTGAAGACAATTTAAAGCAATTAGCAAGCTGTCACAAACAACACTAGCACAATATTTAATGTGGTCACTATTGGTTTGTGGAATAGGTAGAACAACATACCAATAATACAAAGAATAGCCCATTGCTCTTCAAAGTGTAGCATAAATTATGGCACTTTTATAACATATATATCTTAGCTTAACCTATTTTTGCATAAAACATTCTAGGCTATGATTGTTGTCATTAAATTATTAGGCTGATTGGTTTAGCAATTATGAAAGACATTTGTTTGGAATAATCCACTAGTCAATAAATGTGAATGTGTATTCATATAAAACTGAGTGAATTTGATCAGAAATGTCGACAGGGTTGCACGCCTAAAATTTCACAATTTATGCCACTAACTAAAGAAAATGCAAGTGTTAAAAAAAAATGTTGCTTTCTAGAATCAAATCCCCGGCCAATTCCACCCATCAGTTTATGTATTGATTTGAATGTTCATGTTCTGAATGTCTACGGCCAGGAAAAATGCAAGCACACATTTTTCCTTTTCTCTAGTGGCAAATGGCGAGATCCAGTTGTATGTGTGTATGATTGTGTGTATGTATGTATTTTAGATCCTCCTGCAAGCAGGAACTCGCGAAGAAGCCATCATTGGCTTATCAAAGCTGCAAGCTGACCGGAGTCAGTCTCTTACATTCATTTTTGACGTCCATGATTATGAATTGTCAATTGTCAACAACTCTGTAACTGGACGATATACATTAATCTTGGAGTTTCTCGAACTCAGGACCTTATGATTGAAAGGCACTGGCTATAACCACTGAACTAACTCTCCCTGAGCTAACACACACTGAGCTAACACTCCCTGAGCTAACACACACTGAGCTAACACTTGCAATGTATATCATCATCAATGTCTTTTCTCTTTGGTGTCTGATGTTAGCCTCCAGACTACACCAAAGAAGGACGGAGAGAGGAAGCAGGTTCGGGAACCGTCAGACAACGATTCTGCGAAGTCATCAGACGACAGACTCCCGAACAGGTGCAATATTTCAAGAGAGTCTTCCAAAATAAGACGTTCAGAATCTATCAAGTCATGTCGGTTACAACCACAACACCGATCCTTGCCCAATGACAGAGTTTCATCTTGTCCTGACGATGGAATTAAGACGTTCAGAATCTATCAAGTCATGTCGGGTACAACCACGACACAGATCCTTGCCCAATGACGGAATTTCATCTTGTCCTGACGATGGAATTCGTAACGGATCGCTATTTTAACAGTTGAATTGGGGCTTTTGACCTTTCTGTATTCCGTATTATTATTATTAGTTTTACAATTTTTCTGTTCTTGTATTTTCATGTTCTCTAGTCCTGTTTGTGTTTCAGAAATTTTCACCTTGAGGACACAACACCTTGGATTAAGACGATTTGCTGTTTCAATCATTTCAATTATTCTTGACTATTTCACGACATGATTTCTAAGTCTTCTGTATCTCTCAAACAGAGAGATCATCATTCACGACAGGCCTCTATCATACCAGTTACATGCAGGATAAAAGATAGTGGTTGGTTTCACCTCTCATTTAATTCAATCAGGAATTGCTTTGGTTAAAGATGAATTTGGTGTCAAATTGGCAGCAATCTTGGTATCAAACCTTCCGGGACTATTAAAATGAGTTATATGAAGACATAATCTGTTTCTTTAGCTCACCAAAGTCACACCTGTAATATAACAAAGCTCCGCAAAATCCTCAAGGGTGCGCCAGTGTAAAAATAAGCCATAACCTTGAATGTATTGGTGCAGAATTGTCTGTATTGGACTTCTCAATAGTTTGCAGTGCCTTGCTCAGGATTTTGAAGATGGGGTCAAATACAAAACTTTCACCATAGGGGTTGAAACTTTTATGAATGGGCCAGAGGGGGGATGAAGGATTTCATAAACAAGGGATGTGGCCCTTTAGGTTGTTGAATAGCGACTCCCATGTATGGGGTACCCAAAAAAAATCTCAATTTTATGACATCAAATGGTGCAGCATCCTGGGACAGTTAAAATCCTGTAAAATGTTAACTTTGCTTTCAAAAGAGAAGCAAAATATTACCTAGTAAAGTTAGAGAGATTAAAGAGATTGGTACCGTATTACAATTTTACTCCAATATTTATCATTTTCTGTTGTACGTAATTCTGGAATATTGCGACTTGTCAAATGCTTACTAAATAGAAATGTAGGTTTTGTTGAAAATATTTGATTAATCTTTTAGAGGGAGTTATGCCACTTTTCTTAGAGGAGCATGACATCTTTAGTATCATTACCTGATCAACAAACATTAACTAGAAGTTTCCATCCCATGCAAAACAAAAAATCATTTTTAACTTGATATTCAATCATACTTTTAAGTGCCAATAGGATACCAATGATATTCATATTTTTATTAAAACAAACTATTGCATTATAAATTCAATTGAACTGTTAGTGCTTGAAAAACAGTTTTATAGTTAAAAAGTTGTATCACTTCTAAAGTTTCTCATATTCTGTATTAAGCTGAGATCATTGCATTTTATCACATATTATGAAAGTTTTAACAACAACAAGTCACTTGTTTTTCCTTTTTTTCTTCTTTCTTGCCTCGATTTTAAAACGTTCGTTATTTTTGTTTTGGTAAATTTTGCTGTTTTTCGTAAGTTTTGTGTTGTAAAGTTGTAAAAATTAACTTACGTTAGATAAAACTCCAAACATGAGAAGCTCAATCAAGAGTGAATCAGTAAAGTGTTGAAGTACTGCTAATTATGTGGTAAAACAATAATAATATTAATCAAAGCCGCTATATCATGAGATCAGGGTTCATGTGATAGAACAAAAGCACCTGCCAAACAATTTAGGCTGGGAAGAACCATAATGTAAGATGGAGGGTGGGGGGGGGGGGGTTCATGCAGATGTCATTTCTGTTAGAGCGCTTCAGATATGGACCATATCATGGATTCATAAATAGTGGGACATCATAATTCCTCTTCATTGTGGTATAGGATTACCATACATCCTAATATCCCCATATTGTCATTTTTCTCCTATCTTCCATCGAACGTGTGCCTCTGGTGGATTTAAAAACTTTTAACAAATGTCTCAATTTTTGCGGCAGTGCCGAAAAAGTTTTCAATAATACAGTTGAAGCTGTTCCTCAACAGTGACTTGGCCATCTAGCTAAGCAAAGTTGAGCAGAGAGACACAAATTGTTAATGGTTGGCTGTCCTAAAATAGTTCTTACCTTACAAGGTATATGGGCTTTGTAACTTCAAATGTTAGATACCATTTTCATGTAGGTACCCATTCAAAATTGTTTAACCTCACGAAGGGTAGGAAAAAATGGGCCCTTAGATCAAACCACTTTTATGGGCCTTGGCTGTTTGTCCTCCTGTCTTCATATTTGTGAAATATTTTAATCCTCGTCTCGCAGCTTTCCAGTAAAAATGTACACAACACTGATGAATATAAAGTAACTTCACTATAATTCTTCTATTTCAACCAGATGATGTTTACTTTTAGCAAAAATCTTTTAAAAAGAAACTTTTTCCATCACCTTTAAACAGTTTCAACTTTAATCATTTTAATTTTTTTTTTCCTCACAATTTTCCATCAGGGAAACTTTGTAACATCATCAGAATAAATAAGTGAAATATTGAACAAGAATGTCACGGAAAAGCCAGCCAACATTTCTCCCCATTTTGCAACATCTTTGATGTTACAAAATGTTGTACATTATATTCAATGAGGTACATTAGCCAAATCTGCACATTCATTTCTTTATGCATAAAAAAAAAATGCTTCAATTTGTTCAATTTAATGTACTAACGGAATTATAAGAAGTATAACTAGTCACTTCATTCTGAGGTTGGATCAAGTATTTGAGAATGAGGAACACTAGCTAAATCTAAACATTTCTTTACGATTCGAAAAACAATTGGTTATCTTTGACAAATTTTAAAATACCAACTGACTTAGATGTAGTATAACAAATCACTTCATCCTAAGGTTGAATCAATTCTTTGCAAATGAGGATTATTAGCTAAATCTTAACATTTCTTTACGATTAAGAAAAACAACTGGTTGTCTTTGTGAAATTTAAAATACCAGCAGACTGAAAAGAGTTATAACAAGTCACTTCATTTTATGTTGGATCAAGTCTTTGATGAATTTTCTGACTCATATCTTGTTATTAACTCTATAGTCACTGTATGGTGGTGTACGGTAACTTAGCATGTCCCCTTTCTTCATTTACTATGTTATACATGTGTAGTTGCACTGATAGACACGGTAGTTGCAGTGTTACTATGTCAAATTGTAACCACTTTTTCCATCACAATATTAATCTACTAAACCAAAAATGGTACATTCTGTCACAGTGAAACAAGGTAACATCAATTTCATATTTTCAGACACTTTAGTGAATCATTTTTGTCCATTTATTAGAACTATACCGTAAACTTCAATGCATATGCAAAGTCTGGAAATTTTCCTTGCTTCGAGCAGTTTGACTCCTGACCCTTTATAAGTATAATTCTTTCCAGTTCTGGTGGAATCTGGTCAAACCATTGATGACACCACACAGCTGATGGATACAACTAAACCACTGAGCAAAAATCAGTGAGATTGTCCTTACCACTATCCTTAAAGAAAACAGTGATGACCTTACTATTGCAATTTACCGAATACCGTTCATACCTCTATGGGGAAAAGTTGACAAACTTGATCTAGCCATTTCACTCATGACATTTAGAGACACCAGTCATGACTTTAGTACATCACTATGTTAACACCAGTCATGACTTTAGTGCATCACTATGTAAACACCAGTCCTGACTTAGTACAACACTATGTTAACACCAGTCATGACTTAGTATAATGCAACACCAGTCCTGACTTAGTACAACACTATGTTAACACCAGTCATGACTAGTACAACACTATTTAAAAACCAGTCACGACTTAGTACAACACTAAGTAAACACCAGTCATGACTTTAGTAAATAAATATGTTAACACCAGTCATGACTCAGTATCATGCAACACCAGTCCTGGCTTAGTACAACACTATGTTAACAAAAATTCTGATTGACACCACTCCTCTCTCTTGCAAAATATTGCCCCACCTGTATATGAAATATTACCCATCATTAGGCCTACATTAAGCAAAATAATCCCACATGTTGAAATATCTTTCTTATGAACCTGCCCTCCTCCTCCTCCCAACCGCCCCCTCCCTCCCCCAACATTTTCAAATCCGTTCCTGTACTTACAAACAGTCACTGCACCAAGCACAAACTGTCCTTTTGTTCATATTCACCAATAACTACACGATCTATGTTATAATTATAGCATAGGTTTCATGGCTTTTAAACTTGATTAAACAGTTTTAGGTCACTGTCATTAGTCAAATTACTATTATAATCCAAAAGAAAAAAAACACAATCACATTTAAACATTGTTTACCAAGGGGGGGAAATGGCAGAATCAACTGAAGGAAGTTTTACTCATTTGTTCCATTATTAACACAGACAAAGTCATTACCAATCCTTTATTCTGGCCTAAGTCCTCTCCTACCACAGTGATAACAAGCCCTTGAAAGACCATGCTACATCCTGCTCAAAAGATAGGCAAAATCAGGAACAAAGGCCAGAACAACACCTACTGCCCAAACTTTGTTTCAAACGGCTAGCCATTTTTCGTTACAAAATATCTAAATGCAACAAAATCATATTTGTTGAACAAAACATGCATTTTCACTATTGTACACTTCTGCTTGTTGTTGCCGATTCATCCGAACTGACAGAATCTTTAACGGAATAGAGCACCTACTTGTGAGGAAAATAATTCGGCTACCATCAGGAATGAAAAGAGATGATTTTACTCCAACAGGATGTGTGTATCATTTGTCCTTGTTGCAGATGATCAGACTTATAAATTTTAACATTGGAAGCATACGTACATGTGACGTTAAAAGCAAAATATCTCGGAGCGGATCGTAACATCCGATGAACAAAGAGCAATATTAATATTTACATAAGAAATGATAGAATGTAACATCAAATGATTATGATACATGAAGTCATTGTTTACAACAACAAAAATGAGATAAATATGTGATATAGACAAAAAATTATCATTTAAGAGGGTTACCATCAGCTAATTAATTAAAACAAAAAGGTTAACAAAGAAATGCAGAGACATCAAGTATTAACCCGAGTTATTGCAACATTAAATTAAAATTAAACGATCATCATCAGCTTTCAGTCAACTTTGAAAAGTAATGATAAGATGTTTGAGAGAATTCTGTTTTTAAATTGGAAAACCAACATGTTTTGTTAGACATTGATGAGAATCAAACGAGATTGAAGAGAAAGTTTGAGCAACATCATACATTTTTGGAAATCAAATTTCTCATATGATCAAATCAACCAGAAGATGAATTGATAAGAAACATTTCATTTCTAAAAGCCAACGTTACATCATATAAGAAACTATATTTGTGCCACTAATATCATGTTTCACTCATTGCTAACAATTACCTCCACCCCACTTGTCCAAATCTCGTAATTGTCCACAATGAATACACCTGACAATCCAGATAATTGTTTTACAATCCACCCTGATCCCATTACTCCCACAACCACTCCCCCCCCCCCCCC